>JZLH01S0336089.1:50447-60958 GCA_001188425.1 Eucidaris tribuloides
ACACAACACTGAATTTGCCCTCACCCTCTTTCCACACATGCCGCACGGGTCTACCTTACTCACTGATACTTCCTCTTCTGCTCCACTCACCATCATTTTCGTCTTTCCAAGGTTCACCTTCAAACCCTTGCTCTCAAAAGCCATCTTCCACTTCCAGAACTTTTCCCTCATTCCCCCCAACGTCTCACTCATCAAAACCAAATCATCAGCATACAGCATCTCGGTCATCAAACCTTCTCTTGCATTCTCTGTAACCACATCAATCACAATTGCAAAAATCAGTGGCGATAACACAGAACCTTGATGCACCACCACTTTCACCTCAAACTCCTCAGATAACTCTGACCCAACTCTAACTCTTGTTTTAGCTCCTTCATACAAACTCATCATCGCTCTGACCATTGCCTCTGGTATACCTTTCTTTCTCATCGCCCACTCTATCACCTTCATTGGGACTCTATCAAACGCCTTCTCCAGATCAACAAAACACATGTACAACTTCTTTCCCTTCGCTGTGTACTCTTCCTGAAGTCTCCTGAGAATAAACACTGCATCCATCGTTCCCCTCCTGGCATAATGCCAAACTGCATCCCGTCCACCCTCACTATTTTCCGAAGTCTATTTTCTAAAACCCTTTCCATTATCTTCATTCCATGTTCCAGCAACTTCACCCCCTATACGCACCACAGCTCATTGAATCACCTTTCCCTTTGAAAATTGGGACCACCACGCTCAGTGTCCACTCATCCGGCATCCCTCCTCCATCAAACACTCTCTGACACATCTCTATCATCACGTCAATCCCTATCTCCCCGCTTGCACTAATCATCTCCACACTCATACCCGAGGGTCCAACAGCCTTACCGGTTTTCATTTGCCCCATTGCCTTCACAACTTCTTCCCGACTAACCCTCTCAACCGGCCCTTCCACTCTGTCAGCTTCCACCCTCTGATCCCACTCATTCTCCTCATTCATAATTTTCTCCATATGCGTTTTCCACACTCCGCCTCTGTCCTTCTCATTAAAATTCAACCTTCCATCTTCTCCCCTCACGCATTTGTCCCCCTCCACATCCTTTCCCTTCCTTCTCATAGCCTTTATCATCCCATACACCCTGTTCGGACTCTCCTCCAAATCCTTCAACTCCTTCTTAGCCTCCTCCCTCATGGCTCTTGCCACCACCCTTTTCGCTCGATTCTTCATGTTTTTGTAATTTGCTTTGCTTTCCTCAGTAACATTTTTAAGCATTTTCTTACACGCATCCTTCTTTCTTGCAATCGCCTCCTTCACCTCCTCATTCAACCACCATGTGTCTCCTCTATCTCTCCTGCCTTTCGTTTTCCCGCAAGTTTCGTCACAAACCTGTAACACTCCTGCTTGAAAACACCCCCACAAATCGGGTGCGTCAGCGCTCACAAGCTCTCCAACCCTCCCCTCAAAACTCTTTCTTACATCTTCCTCCTTTAGCCTCCACACTCTCCTCCTCTCCACCATCACCCTTTCCACCACCTTCCTCACCTTCTTATTCTCCACATCTACAACAACCAAACTATGTTGAAGTTCTCCTGGTATTCCTTTCACATCTCTCAAAAACCTCCTCTGACCCTTACCTACTAGTACAAAATATATCTCAGTTTTGTTTCCCTCTGAGTTGAAGGTTTCTTTCCTCTTGTCATCCTTCATGAAACAAGTACACTGGCCACACACATTTCCTTCTCATCCCAAAGCTCCAGTAACATCTTCCCTTCCAAATTTCTTTCCCCGATTCCAAATCCTCCATGTACCCCTTCAAATCCGTCAATCCATCTTCCCACGTGTCCATTAAAATCCCCCATACACAAGACTAGTTCACCCAAACTTTGAACATCCCACTCGTTTGCCATCTCATCATAGAAACGTTCCTTCTCCATATTCGCTCTCCCACTTTGCGGGGCATAACCACATATCACTCTCACAACCAGTTTCTCAAAAACCATTACAATCGACATCACTCTATCACTCCTCCTTCTCACCTCTACCACCTTCTCACGTAGTTCCTCCTTCACCAGAACTCCCACACCCCCAATTCCATCACAATTTCCTGCCCACCATAGCTTATACTTTCTTCCATTAACCCCTATTATCCTACATCCCTCCCCCTCCATCTGACCTCCTGCAAACAACACACATCCACCCCCTCTTTCTAAGCTCCTCACACACTTCCAACCCCTTCCCTTTTAAGCTACCTATATTCCACGGCCCACCCTCACCCCAAGCCGCCTATGGGGCCTCCCGTCATAATGCAGGCCAAGCCTGCGCGGCCCAGAGTGAGGGCTTGCACCTTCCTTTTTCTGGTAGGCCGGTGCTGCCCACCTTTAGCCTTTGGGCTGGCTGGTGCCCATGCTTGCCAACATACATTGCGAGGGTTTGTGGAGCGAAAAGAATTTTTACAGCCGGATGCCTTTCCTGACGCCAACCTGGGACAGGTGGTGATGGTGTACTACCTGTACAGATAATACTGGTTCACCAGGGTACCAGTAGCAGGTCCCCGAGGAGACCCGATCTGATTGTGCAATCATGAAAATTCATCCTAATGCTAAACACCCCCTAAAATGCCTCGAATATACGGTGAATCTTTAAACATACCTAAAATGGTACCAAAGAGAAAAAACAAACAAACGCATAGATAGCAAAACCAGGTATCAAAACCGTGTTCTAGTGGGACCTCTGCCAGGGTAGGAAAAGAAAGTCAGGTATATTGTCATTGCGAGACCACTACCTTAAAGGCCCACTGTCAAGGGTCAACTCAATCACTGAGGAGATTTGAAATAGTCTCAAAGTACAGGCACATATTCACAAAAATGGACTGTTGTCATGCCATAGTCTACATACTGCGGGAGGAGAACATAAAAAATTATTTGTATTTTATTGCACTAAAATGTCTGTTTCTGTTGCAATATGGGGATTATTAGTCCCCCATTTTTGTAATTCAAGTCAAAGAAGGGCGTTGTGCCATTCTCCCATGGCAGTGGGCCTTTAAGGTTCCAGTTTCTTAAAGGCATCGTACAACAATGTTTCCTCATTTAAAAAAAAAGTCTGAGCTTCACGAATTCCTCATGCTACCAGTGTCTCCTTTTAGGTCTGAAAATGAAGCCCTGAAAAAAAAATGCAGTTCAAAACTATCATTATGTGGTGTAATAGATTTTTCATTAGTCTCTCTCTGTATTTTAGATCGCAACTGCAGATCTATAATTTTAGCAAACATGTCAAAAAAAATGAACCAGGTTTCGAACCAGTCGTCCACAGCCATCCGGGCTGCAACAATACCACCGAGCTATCGCTGGTTACCGGCATTGGCGCGGCAAACAAGATACAAATACCAATAATCACAGTTCTGACATTGTTAGTAAATAGTGCCAAGGCGGACATTTTTATTAATGACTTATTAAATGAAAGGTTTATCAGAGAGGTTAAAAATTCGATGTAATTAGATTTTTCGTTTTGTCTCTCTCTGTAATTTTAGATCGCAAGACTGCAGATCATAATTTAACAAACATCAGAAAAAATGAACCAGGTTTCGAACCCGTCGTCTACAGCTATCCGGGCTGCGATTAATACCACCGAGCTATCGCTGGTTACCGCATGGCACGACAAACAAGTTACAAATACCAAGGATCACAGTTCTGACATTGGACTATTTAACATAACAATGTCAGAACTGTAAGTAAAAAGTAAAAATCATTGAGCGACCATTCCAGTTTTCCCCATATGCTGCTGACAGCACAACTGGCTGAAGTTTTAGGTTGTAGGGTGTTTATGTGTGCATTTTAAAACTGTTAGATATGAAAAGTTTTACAAATTTTAAATGACGTTTTCACAATGTTAGTGTCTTGAATGCATCCTTCCAATGGATACCTGGAGTATTTTTTGACTCATGTAATCGTTCACTAGAAATGTTTTCTTCCATAACTTAATCTGTGAAATGCGTACTTAACGGTATTATAATCATTATTTATTTTCACCATGCCGAAATAAAACTCGTTTCAATTTTTTTATATTTTTTTCTTTTCAACCACCTGTAAATTTGAATCACTTTTTTGCAAAAAAAAAAAACTTGTCTTAATACCACCAAAACAACCCTTGTGCCAAAAAAGGGTGTTTTTAAAACCGGTTATAATGATGATTCAGGGTAATAAGAAAGGCGCGATTTTGAAAATGTTTAGCTGTTATGTTTTTTCGTTCCAACGTTCCACTATTGCTTTTCGCTCCGCGATTAGTCCGTGGGGAAAAAAAGGCCGCGAAACTTGCCAACTTTCATGTTGTTTACAACATTGTATCTGTAACTTGTTGTTCATAATTTCGGTCAGAACTCGACTGTAATTTGTTGACGTCATTCTTACATTGCTAGGAAGGACTACGCGTCTGTTGGAGTGCTAAACAAATTGAAATGTTGTTTATCATAGTATGTTTAATCAACGACCTTTTCATGGCACCTCCTCAAACTAGGAAAATGTGTATTAATAATTAATGCCTCCGTTCAATCGATGGGGCATTAGTCAGTCTTTGTTTTCAATTAACAGGTGATTTCTGTTCTTCTTGTGCATTAGCATACTTCATAGCAAAACTGAATACCGATCATCTCTTAGAATAAAACTCATTTCACCTGTTTTTTTCTTTCTTTTCCACCGTATGTAATTGTAATAACCTGTTTCTATATTTCTAGTACGTCTTGAGTCTCACTAACTTTGAATCACATTTACATTTTATAACGCTGTGTCTGTATTTTGTGTTTCAGAGAGTGTGGGGTTTGTAGTCGCATTGGACTTTGACTGTAACTCTGTGATGACACCCTGCCAGTGTTTGGAAGGACTGGGCGTCTGTTGACGTGTCGTGCGCCAACATCGGCTACATCCTGCCAGTTTTTGTCTGACAAATGGTTGACGAAGACCGTACAACACAAATATGAAGAATCCCTGGAACGAGTTCAAAACGATGAAGATGATTTGAAAGATCTCGTTCCCAGATTCGATCAGAAGCAGGTATCCAAACGACCAGGTGAGACCGAGAAGGAGTAAGATACAGACAGCATTCTGGACACGTTTGACGCGTTCCTTGTAGGCTGCACGTTCTGTAGTGATCTTCCCGGGAACCCTTCGGTGTAGTCGGATTGTAACAAGGATGAAAACGACGATGTTGACGATCATAATCAACGCCAAAGGAACGAGGACGCCACCAACCATAGCCCACTGATCCAAGAAACAACTGGTGGAAGAAAACAGAGACAGGCCAGAAATAAGAATTAATTCAAGAATTTTCTTCTGCGTAACCCGTCGACTTAGTACTATCGTTTAGTTGAGTTGAGTTGAATTTATTAACAACATATTTACATATGCACATAATAATAACATGAAATTACATAAGAATATAACATGAAATTGTATATGATGACATTAACATGAAATTGTATATGATAACATGAAATTATATAAGAATACAATGATATATAAGGTATTTACACCTATGCATGCATATAATACATACTTATATTAATCTTACATAAGAATAGGAAATTGTAGTCTATTTTGATACAATGTCATTATCATGATTATGACATTTTGTAAAATGAAAAGACTAAAACATGAATAAGTATGCATATACATGCATAGGCAAAAGATTCTGAAAACAAATGAGAATGTTGTTAAAGGGAGAAAGCAAAAGTTAGCACAAGTGCTAGTCGTGAATGGTTCTCCCATCATACCTATATTACAAAATAATGCTCATTACAAAGTCTACCTTTCTAAATAATTTGTTCTTTCAATGTAGATTATGATAAACATACCTGTCAGTATTCTTGATCACTAAACCTTATTTAACAAATGATTTGTTAGATTTATTCGAAATTAAAACCTTGTTCTTTCTTCTCGAATATTTTGGGGCAAACTATTCCAGAAATTTGTTCCAACAAAAAAAATAGAAAATGTACCATGTGTTGTTTTACATTTCGGGAGTCTAAGCACGGAATGTTCTTTGCCTCTAGTCATGTATGCATGATTCATCGTCTCATAATATTGTGTTAAAAAATGCGGTAAATGTCCCTTGTGTAAATCGTATACAAAAGTTGATACTGCAAGTTCATGCAGATCATAAACATTTAATACTCTTAGACTGGTGAATAATGGCCCAGAACTTGTTCTAAGTGGGGAAAATGTAATTGCTCTCATGGCCATTTTCTGTGCCAAAAGTATACAATTTAGGTGGCTTTTGTAGCTACTTCCCCAAACTTCAATTCCAAAAAGTATGTGTGATTATATAAAGCATTTATATAAAGCATGAGGACATGTCTTGGAATATAGTATCTTAACTTAAAAAGCAAACCAATTTTGTTCCTAATGCATTTATTAATACGTTGAATTTGATCCTTCCACGTCAAGGTTTCATCAATTTGAATTCCTACGAAAGATGCTACATGTACTCTATCTATAACAGTTTCAGATACTGTTAATACACCTTTAATTGCAATGGGCTGTCTTGGTCATTTAATAATCATATAATTTGTTTTCTTCAAATTTATAGTTAATTTATTTACAATACACCATTTTTGTACATCCGTTATTTTTCCTTTTACTTCATTCATATCAATTTCTTTTGTACCTTTAGGAAAAGTATGAAAAATGTTTGAATCGTCAGCGAATAGTCTAAACTGAAAATAGTCGGTTGAGTTTGGTAGATCATTAATGTATAACAAAAACAGCGTGGGTCCTAAAACTGATCCTTGTGGGACACCACATGTAATCCTTCTACTACTGGATATTTCATCCTTGTAACACAATACCTGCGATCGGTTTGAGAGGTTATTCTGGAACCACTGCAACACAACGCCTCTTATACCATAATACTCTAATTTCGCAGAGAGGATGCGATGATTAATTGTGTCAAATGCCTTTTTGAAATCTATAATTTTACTTAGGGTTATTTCACCTTTATCATTTGACTGTAATAACGTATTAACCAAATTAATTAATGATAATTTTGTACTGTATTTCTTACGAAATCCATACTGGTGTCTGTACAAAATGTAAGTAGACTCCAGAAAGTTCATGAGACGATTATTAACTATTTTTTCAAAGACTTTTGCAAAGTAACTGCAGAACTGAAATCGGTCTGAATTACCTGGCGGTCATCTTTTAACCTTTCTTAGTACACGGTGTCCACTTGTGCTATTCTTAAGTGCATCTGGGAATAGGCTTTTCTAAAGATAAATTAAATTAAGTCAATGGTGAACAATAAAATTGTGCTGATCCGTTTTATCAATTCTCAATGGACAAATGTTCATAACCTGAGACTTATGTAACATCAAGACATTTAAAATATCCATAATTTCTTCTTCTGTTATGGCGTTTCCAAGTTCCAAAGATTGTATTTTGGCAACGCAGAATAATCTTTGAACAACAATTAGGAGGCCCATCTCAGTATTTGTTCGCGCCAACTTTGACCCAACAGTTGGACAAGATATGTTATTAGTTCTTCGGCTATTTCTTTTTTGTGAAGAACACACTTTTTTTTATTTATATCCACCTTGATTTGATGTATTACTTTCTTCTATAGCAATTTGTATTTTTATTTTTCTACAATTAACTCATTAATGGTATCCCAGGTGTTTTCTTCATATCACTTTTGTTACAATTAAAAGAATTGCAATAATATAATCTCTTTGCATTTTTATAACTGTTACCAAAGTGTTTCGATACCTTTTATACCTTTTATACTTTTTTTCCATATTCTTCACTAGGGACATGTTTCGTGCACCATCTATTAAGGAATCAGTTTAACTAATGTAAAAATGTAATAACTTAAAGGTTTAAAGGCAATGATTACGGGGGCTGAAGGTTCATTACACAACACTTTTATAATTTCTGGTTATCACGTAACAATTTTAGTGTGGGTTATACAACTTTTAATTCTTTCAAGTGTTTGAATGATGGATATGGTTTGACCAACGGACTGGTGCGGTACCAAAATGCGGTACCTGGTGCGGTACCAAAATTCTCGTAGAGTTTGAGCTAAAAATCTAGCTACTGATTTTGTTGTAATTGTAAGGTAATCCTGATTAGTCTAAGTACTGTTTTATGGTTTTTAATTTCTTTTGTTTGCTCTCTTCTGTGTTTGGATGGTGACAATTGTTATTTCATTTCTTTTAATTTTGGTTTACCTGTTGTTTTTTTGTCATCAAAAGTATGTTTCCATAGCCGTTTTCATATTTCCCAATCAAAGTTTAGTTCGATGCTACTATTTACTTTACAATGTTTCCTATTATTGCGTGCTTTCATTACGAGATGAGTTTGTATAGAATATAATGAGCTTTTTGATGATATCGTTACTGCATGTATGTGCTTCACCTGACAATTTTTTATGACAATGGATAGCGTTTTCCGATGACGCTTAAATACTAGGTGCACCGTGCGTCTCTCAGACTTTCATTGTAAATTTATGCAACACTGAAATACAGTTTGAACGAATGGAATGATTTATTTTGGTTGTTTGTAATCCTGCGGTGTTTCGAAACACCTTTTTCGCGTATAGTGTGCATTAGATGCAAGAAATTTGAGTGACGTTGGTTTCGTCGAATCAACCAGAAATAATTTGACTCTTTGCATTTTGATCCATTTTTTAGCCCAGAAAACTTTGTTAATAACTGTCTGAAGTTGATCCCGATTTCCAATTTATACTGAAGGTTTAAGTGACTCTAAATACTATCATTCAGATAGATTTACAGAAAATGTTGGTGTTCTAAGCACGCGATAATAGTGTTTCCAGTATTCACTTTATAGCCGAGAAGTTTATTGAAATATTGAACTCAATTACTTATTTTCTTGATTCGCTTCATTTTGAATCGATGCATGTCATTGCGAATTTCGGAAACCTGGTTAAACATGACATTCCTCTTATTAATATTCCTAACTATTCATTTTGTGCAATACAGGGAAACAAATCGGGTGGTGGTGTTGCCTTGTATATTCGTAATTCATATTCCTTTTCTGTTCGAACTGATCTGCGTCTTCATGAAGCATTATGTGATTCATTATTTATTGAGATTACCCAGGGTTCATGTAAGAACATTGTTGTAGGGGTTGTATACAAAACACCTTCTCTCGATACCAATTCATTCATACATGCTTTTGATGAAGTTCTTAGTGTTCTCTCCAAAGAAAACTAAAACTGTTTTTTTTTGCTAGGTGATTTTAATATCGATATTTTACAACATGTCTCAAACCATCAAACACGGCAATTTTTGAATTCCTTATTCAGCAATTTTTACCTCCCTTTACTTCAAAGACCAACAAGAATAACTCGTAGTACTGCAACTCTTTTGGATAACATAATCACGAATCGTTTCGACCTACCTACTACCTGTGGAATTTTTTACTGTGACATCACAGACTACTTACCATTTTTTTATATTACAGATTTGAAGTCAACTAATGTAGTTCAACAACCTGTAAATAGTCCTTATAGAATTATAAATTCCGTGAACATTGATAACTTCAAGTCCGACCTTGAAACGACTTCTTGGAATGACATAATGCTCATAGACGACGCAGATCAGTCATATAATATGTTTGAAGAAAGATTGGGTAATTTGTATAATAAACACTTCCCTTTTGTAAAGTCAAACAGTAAAAAACGTAAGTTGAAACCCTGGATGACTGATGGTTTATTAAACTCTTTGAATCATAAAAACAAATTATATAAAAAGTACCTATACGTAACCCGTGTGATAACGAAAGAATTTATAAAGAATTTCGCAACAGATTCAATTTGTTAATAAGGCAGGTAAAGATTAATTATTATCATCAAAAGTTCTCTCAGTATAAAAGTAATGTTCAAGGAATTTGGAAAGTGATTAATTCTATTTTGAAAAAGCAAAAACAGGGAATTTCTCCAACGATAAATGTTAATGGTCAACTCCTTACTGATGGTGGTAAAATAACTAACGCTTTTAACGATTTTTTTTGTTGAAATTGGTCCATCTTCAGCCAAAAATATGCCGCCCAGCCGTACAGATTATAAACAATATTTACCTCCCCCAAATATTAATTCATTATTTTTATTACCTGTTACAGAGAATGAAGTATGCAATATTGTTAATTCTTTTAAAAATAATAAGGCTCCTGGTTTGCATGGATTTTCTCCCAAAGTATTTGTGAACCCATATGTTACATATTTAATCTTGCTTTCAGCACGGGCACGTTTCCTGACAGATTGAAATTAGCAAGAATAACTTCCATATTTAAAGGTGGTGGAAAAGAGCAAATCAATAATTATCGGCCAATTTCAATTCTTTCATTTTTTCCAAAATTTTAGAATGTATTATTTATGATAGGACATATACATATCTTGAAAATAATAATTCTCTCTTTAAGAATCAATTTGGATTTCGGAAAAACCACTCCACCGCTTTGTCTTTACTTCAACTTACCAATGAAATAATTGATGCTTTTGAAAATTATTTATTTATTTGGTATTTTTATTG
>JZLH01S0336133.1:1084-11540 GCA_001188425.1 Eucidaris tribuloides
AACATTACACATCAATGGATTTTGACCAAAACGTTGGTGGGAATGTCTCAAGGAGGAGGCGGATAGAGGTTCCTGGATTGGTTACACCAGGCCCCCTTGGGGCCGGAGGCAGGGCCCATAAGGGCCCAAACTAGGTAACTTTCTTAACAAAGCCTCAATTTGTAACCAAACTTGGGTGGTAGAATGCAGACAGGACCTCAAGAATTTAGGGGTCAAAGGTCACATATGTTTAGTCAAAGGTCAAATGAAGTTAAATGGTTCTTTGGTTGGTATTGGCCCATTTGTGAGTAACTTGGATGGTAAATGCTACGTGTATTTAGTGACCTCAATGTTAATTGGGGTCGAAGGTCACATAGTAGGTCAAAGGTCAATGTTAAGATTACTGAGGGCGTAGCCTTGTTTTATAAAAACAGAATGTCAAATTAATTTAAACTTGGAAAATCAGCTTATACGGGTGGGTATGGCAGGGGATGCAAAAGTTATCCAACTGGTTCATTTGGCCTATGTGGGCTGCCTAGATCAGGTCCAAGGGCCAAAAACTAATAAATGCATAGCTGATGTTTTTTTTATGAGGTACATGTTACATAGAGAGTTTGCGATAATCAAGCTGTGAGCGATTTGTCCCCTCCGGGGTCTTGCTTTTGTTTGGGAGGAAAAATTTCAAAGACTTAGGCGAACCCTTCATCCCTTTAGTAAACAATGTAAATTAATATGTTAGTCTTCCAAAAACAATTGATAATTAAAATAAATTAATAATATTACTTACTTACCTGTTGCTCGCTGCTACTTACTTACTACTACTACTGCTATCACTCTACTACTACTACTAGTATTACTACTACTACTACTATTTTATTTCCTACATGATACTACCAGCTACTACTATTACTACTACTACTCTACTACTACTATACTTACTACTACTTACTACTACTACTACTACTACTACTACTACGTGACTATTACTACTACTACTACTACTACTCACTATACTTACTACCACTACTACTTACTCTACTACTACTACTACTATATACTACTATCTTTATTATATATTTACATACTACTATGCTCTGCTGGCTGCTGCTCTACACCAAATGCTGCGCAAATAAAATGTTAATTATAAATTGAAGTAAAAATTTCTCTAACTGAGAAAAAAAGGCCAGAATTGCAACTTAGGAAAAGATGTTCATTAACATGATTGAAAACTAATTAAAGACATTCAGGTATTTTGCCAGCCACATATTGTAAACTAACTGTCATTCTCTCCACAGAAGCAATAAAGCAGTGTTTTCTTAGGAATTGTCACACAAAAAGATGAAGACAGATCTCTTGATTCCTCTCTGCCTGTGAACATGCTCTCTGTCATTGCATTTAACCAATATATACTCACAATTTCTTTAAAGAAGGCCTAATATACAGTGGAGTATACTCTGCATTGATGTAACCTTATTTTCAATAGCCATGTCAATTTACATGTCTATGTTCTAGACAGCTTCAGACCTTTTTTGACTGTCTAGAACGTGTTGTCCAAAAGTGTTCTATTTGCACTTCTCTCCTTCAGTTCATTCATAGTTCTGTTATACAAAACATTAATCATAGTCTCCAGAACTTTTTGTGTACCCAAATATAAATATTTTCAAAAGATCAAGTTCTTGCTATCATTGCTAGTACTTGCAAATCTTTGAACAGTGTCACTCATAGTGCTTTCCAGTGCGGCGATGTATGTTTGACAAAACTTTTGTATTGTAATCATTCTGTTATGTTGACGAGAGAACCACCATGGCACAAAGAGCATACAGACCACACATAACAAGTAGGCCTACATGTGCTGTGTCATGCTATTGACATGTGTTTGCACAGACGTGAATTTGCCATTCAGCAACCAGGGACAGGTTCTTCGAACTAGAACTGCTGACACTTTCTCATTTAAACATGTAGGGTAATACTTAATATGCACACACACACACACAACACACACACACACACACACGCACACCACACACACACACACACACAACACCACACACACACACACCAGACAACACACCACACACACACAACACAACACACACACGACACACACACACACACCATTACGTGTAAACTGCCGCCCAATACAGCGGGACCAGTAAAAAACAACAAACCACACTCCGCTTATACAACAATGCAATTCGCAGACACCACTCCGTGCTACGATGCAATCCCTGGGGACATTAGTGTATTGTGTATGATATTTCAGCAGTGAACGGGGAGTTGCGGGCTGTGCACACAAATTTTTTGCGGCCATTTTCTAAGCGCGCTTTAGCGCCATCTACGCTTGATTTCTGGCCATCTTGAGGTCGGTTGGGCTGTCCCCGTTTTCCTAACACTTCCCCAATCTGATAGATGGCTTAGGATTGTATTCAATGTCACTGTACGTCCCTGTTATACGCACTTTACACACCACAACCCAGACAACACACACACAATACACACACATACACACATTAACACACACACATACTACACACACAATACCACGACACGCATACGTACGTGGCACACACAAAATCCACCACAGCACACACACACACACAAACACACACACAACATACACACATATACACCACACATATACACAACACATACACACAACACACACACGCATACATGACACCACACAGACACACACATACCAACACACACCACACACACACACACACACACACCACACACACACACCACCACACACACACACACACACACACAACATTTACACATCACCGATACGCACACACACACGCACACGCCACACGCAACACACACCACACAACACACACACACACACACACACACACCCACACCACACAGCACACACACACACACGCACGCGCAAACACAATTCAACACGCAGGACACACACAGACCACACAACACACACACACACTTATGGGGAACACCTCACATGTACGGTACTTACAGGTTTCACACATACTTATGTGAGACAGACTCACAAATAGTCAATACACACATACAAATAATGTAACGTATAAAATTCCCATTGGTTCTACCCAAGAGAGCAAAGTCTGTGTTTCACAATAATGCATGCCTGGGTCCCTGACCCTAGACTTAAACCTCACACCCTGTGCTTTGACAGCCGTAATATCCTGAAAGAAAAATCGAGAACAATCGCCTTACTCTCCCATAGGTATACGGTCGGACACATCAGAACAATCATTCAGAAACTCGCAGAGTTTCCCCCCAGTGTTAACTGCCTGTAGGGGTTATCTCGTGGGCAACTTCTTCGGATGGTTGATATACATAGAATATACTGCAGCCATACATTAATTTGACAACTCAATCTGATCTTTCAAGAAAGATTGGAAGGACTAGGGTACTAAAAATAAATAATTCCAATTTTTTAATATTAGTTGTTCCTTCAAATGTGATTTTGGCCATCTTATTCACATTCAGCAATAGTATATATAAGTACAGTGTATAATGTCTTTGTAATTATACATTAGGGTGGACGAAAAATACTTTTTTTTCTCTGATCGACTTGGAACTCTCAGGGAAATTCTTGCGGTATAGATATTATTATCCTAAAGTATCAGTAAGATCGGAGGATGTTTCCACCCAGGCAGTAAATTTCACGAAATTGCCCTATAGCTTGTATTAGAGTATATAGGCCTATAGGACTTTATGTGTATTGGCCTTATAAAGATATTACCCTCATTTTATGTGTGTGTACCACTTTCAATAACAGCATTTATACTACATAATTAATAGAGTGTTACCTGTAAAATGTTTCACTATTGTGTACAGTGTTTACAACACAAGGGCAGTGTCAGGGTAACATCTTTGGGGTGGGTAAAAAATGTTTTAAAAAACCCTAAATTTCATAATATACACTGCAAACCCCCCTGATTTTCTGATTTTTTGGAAATATTGGGGATCGAAGGACATCCCTTTTGCACCCCACACCCCCTCTCACCTGCTGTATGGCCCACCCTTGTTTTACATGACCTGGAGGCTACGTGAGTGCGAGGGGTGTTTGGTTGTCAAACAACCCCCTTCCCCTTTGATAACCCCTTTTTACGTTAAATATAACCTTTTTTAATGGAAAACACTCCCATTTTAACCGTAGAACGATGATTTTAATTTAGGAAAAAAAATTCTCCCCCCCTTGCTGAGCGGCTGGGTTTGACCGCGGAAAAATTGAGGACCTGGATTTGGAATTGCAAATTTTACACCCCTACCCCCCCCCACCCCACCCCCACCCCTTGAACAACTTTCAGCAGCTGGATGGCCGGAAAAAAATTAGATCTGGAATTTGGAATGAGATTTTTTTTCGTCACTACTGACTATTCCCTGTTCCTGCTGTATGCGCCCATCCCTGATCTAACTGCCCTGGAGGCATTCTGCGAACGGGGGTGGGGTCTATTTGGTTGTCTAACACCCCCTCCCCCTGGTTGCTAGCCTCCTTTTTATGTTAAATGAACCTTTTTATATGGAAAACACTCCCATTTTAACCGTAGAACACGATATTAATTTAGATTTTTTCTCACCCCCCCCTTGCTGAGCGGCTAGGTTGACCGGAGGAAAATTGTGGCCTGGAATATGGAATTGCACAATTTTACACCCCAGCCCCCCCCCCCCCCCCACTGCCACCCCTACCTGCACCCCTTGAACGACTTTTCGGGGCTGGGCTGGCCGGAAAAAATTGATCTGGGATTGGAAGGAAAATTTTTCGTCACTACTCCCCTGCTCCAGCTGCAGGCCCACCCTGATCTAACATGTCCTGGAGGCAAGGCGAACGTGGGAGGGGTGGGGGTGTTTGGTTGCCAACACCCCATTTGGAACCCCCTTTTTTACGATAGACAAACATTTACACAGAGAAACGCTCCATTTTTTCGCTTTATCATGATTCTAAAACTAATGTTTCCCACAGTCCCCCCCCCCTCTGCTGAGCGACTGGGTTGAACAGGAAAATTGTTGGACCTAGAATTTGGAATTAAATAACCCGATCCCCCCACAAAGTTTTCGGCGGTTGGGCTGACCAGAAAAA
The DNA here is from genome assembly GCA_001188425.1 of Eucidaris tribuloides. NCBI lineage: Eukaryota > Metazoa > Echinodermata > Echinoidea > Cidaroida > Cidaridae > Eucidaris > Eucidaris tribuloides. Next base: position 6,135 of record JZLH01S0336133.1, read on the forward strand.
ATGGGGATCTTGGATTTGGTGCGGCGCAAACGGCAGGGGAGGGGATGTTGCAGGGCAGAAATTGCTCTCTCACATGCGGGAACACCATCAGTTTTTGCCTGCCCAAATAGTTTAAACTAGCCAACAGAAAGCCAAACACCATCCGTAAGTTGGGGGGGGCATGGGGCCGCTAAGAATCATTTGTTGCCTGCCCCCCCAAAACATCCTAGTCAAACATCAAGCCAAACGACATGCAACAAGTCCACATTAAAACAAAAAATGCTAACAGGATTTAGTAAAAGACCAAATCGTAGGGGGGGGCGGGGATTTGATATTGTGTCCCCTGCCTGTCAGTTTTTGGGAGAGAATGTCCCCCGTTCTCCCCCCCCCCGCGGATTTTACCATTCAGGAGGTGTGGGGTGCCAGATGGAGGCCGTCCCTCCCGATATTTCCACAATATCAGAAAATCAGCGGATTTTGCGTGTAATTCATGAAATTCAGGGGTGTTTTACTTTTTTTTTGACCCAACCCCCTAAAGATCTTACCAGCCACCGCCCTTGTTTGTAACACTTAATAATAGAGAAACATTTACAGGAATAACACTCTATTAATTATGTAGTATAAATGCTGTTATTGAAAGGGGTGCACACACTTAAATGAGGGTAATATCTTATAAGGCCAATACACGTAAAGTCCTATATGGCCTATAATACGGTACTCTAATACAGAGCTATAGCGGCAATTTCGTGAAAATTTACTGCCTGGGTGAAACATCCTCTGATCTTACTGATACTTTTAGGATAATTAGTTTATACCCAAGGAAAATTCCCTGAGAGGTTCCAAGTCAATCAGAGAAAAAAGTATTTTTCGTCCCACCTAATATACATGAAGGTTGAGGAGATTAATTAGTCGGTTGTCCGGCAGAAGAGCCTTAACAGTAAATTTTGTCTAATTTGAGAAATATTCCTTATTTCATATTAGCATTTAACAAACTGACAGAAGGATCTAAAAATGTCACACCTGCTTTTGATTTCATGCTGAAAAAAGCCAATGGTTTTCAAGTTCAGGCAGTTCCACGCGGATTACGAATGACGGTTTAACCCTTTTTTGACTTTTCTAACCATGTGTAAAACAAAAGTTGTGTCATTTACAATGACAAATGTATAACTACTCATTCTATGCAATTTACTAGTTTACACAAATTTCTCCATTTTTTTTCATAAGGAAAAAATTCGGTAATGAATGCATAATATGAGCTTGGCGGCGGTAATGACGCTAGGAAGAGATGGCATGGTGTTTTCACAAGATTGAGTTTTTCCAAAACTCTGCTAATTATATGATTCAACGAGCTTTAAAGGATGTTAAATTCGAAGATTGGAGTCTTACAAAGAATTTGATTCATGAAACTAAGCATTTCTAAATATTAACTAATTAATTACAGCTCAATTAGTGGTTTAACGTTTGGTAACGGAAATGACGGTAACGGAATGACGTCAGGATTTACAATAGTGCACAATACTTAAAAAGAATGATGATACTAAACATTTGATTTTCCTCTGCCATTAAAGTAAATGGAACGTTAAAAGTATACAGGTGACGAGTTGTCAACTTGATGTCTTGTTCCACATACTCAATTTAGCATGATATTATTGCAAATCAAAAGGTCACGGATGCCCCATACAGGTCTGATTTGGGTTTGTTAATGCGATAAATTTAGAATGGCTCATGGGATTTTGAATACTTGATGGAAGTATGTATTACAATGGTATCAATGAACTGATTGGATTTTGGAGCTGTGAAAGGTCAAGGTCAAAGGTCACGAGCCATCATACTTGGCGGTCTCTACCATGATAATTGAGAATGGTTCATTAATTTTTTAATGTAACTAAGTAAATAATTATTATGAAGCACAAATGAACTGATGAGATTTTAGAGTTGATAGGTCAAAGGTCAAAGGACTCTATACATATTCTGATTTGGGCTTATACCACAATAACTCAAGAATGGGCTTATTGGGATTTTGATGTAACTTGGGCCAAGTAGCAGCTTGAGACCTCCGATGAATGATTACATTTTGGAGTTCAAAGCGTCAAAGGTCAAAGGTCACAAGGGCTTATACATTGCCTGATTTGAAGTTACGAAGGTAACTTACAAACATTGTTGATCAATTCTACATGCATGCCTGAGGCTTTTCAATCAAATTGGTGGGAGTACAGGACTGGGAAGGCATATCCATCGACTGCACACAGTTGAACAGCTCTAGTCTCCCATTTTTTTGGATATACTCTATTTGAAATATTGGCCTACAGTGTACGTGTTCTTGTTTAAAGCAAAAGCTCTCTCTTGCTTAATTATTGAGGTTGATTGATAGGACATTTAAAGTTGACTTTCTTCTTTGTCAAAGTTTTATGACAGTATTTTCAGAGATTATTAAATACGCTAAAACTACTTAATAAAAGCATACAAAATCTTCCACACCAACACATTGCACAAAGTTGACTGAAAAACCAGTTATGGGAGAAAAGTACTTTCTCATTGTTTACTTTTATATGTCATTCTGTTTCTAATCGACCTTCAGTATTCTCGTGATGATCTGATGGAATGTACATGTAACAAGTCAATAGCAAAATTGTCTTGCCCACTGTGACTATAGAACACAAAGGTTTCCGATTCAAGTTTGTCTCAAAGAAGTCTTGCAGGTAAACTTAAATGTTTGACCTAAAAGTGACCTTTGAACTTAGCCATGTGACCTCTGACAGCACAGATAAGATGAATGTACACCAAGTGTATCTACACCCAAATATTGGTTTGCCATATTGCAGCAACATGTGCCAAGTCGTGTGTCAAATTAGAGTCTTGCAAGTTAACTAAAATGATCTGATATGACTCTGACTTACCATGTGACTTCTGATACACTATAACATGAAGGTCCCCCAACTGCATCTATGACCAGTTTGGTTGAAAAGAGCAACAGTTGTAAAGTTCTGTCTTTTGAGAGTCTTGCAGGTAAACCTCAACATATGACCTCAAAGACCTTTGACCTAACCATGTGACCTCCAAGGCACGATAACATGAAGGTCTCTTCAGTGGTGTCATATTAATTGATAATTAAGTGACAAAGTATACAACTATTAGGCGTCATTGTTTTAAAGTTCCAGTGTCATTCCGTTACCGTCATTCCGTTACCATGTATGGTAACGGAATGACGAACTTAATTAATTGTTTTTTTAATTTAGTAGGAGTGTCATAGAAAATAAAAGTTAGTTAATGTCAGTCTACCTGAACCTGCTTTGCATATATAAACTTTCCAAATTTCTGCTCCTCAATTTTCTGAATAAATTAAAAAATGAGTTTTTCGGTAACGAGTGACGCAAAAATAGACTCATTGTTTAGAATCACCAAGCATAACAAATCCCATAGAACGCAATTTGAGTATATGCATTACTTTCTTTGAGACAGAACGTATAATATAAACTACAATTGAGGGATTTTTAAGATCTCTTTTGAATTTTGTGGGGAAAAAAATCTTATGTAATTTTTCACTTTTCAGGCAAAAATTAATTAGTAATTAACCTGGAATTTCAAGTATGAAAATGCAACAAAAATGTAATTTCTGACTTCGAATCAGAAAATTGAGTCTTTTACCTTGAATTTCGACACCAAACTTGATGGGGTACTATGTTTTTGAAATTTGGGGTACCATGTCCACTTTCGCGTGGAACTGCCCAGTTAGAGACAATTTGGCTTTCTGCTGGGAACATATGCTAGGGCCCTTCTGCCCGACAATTGACAAATTGTATTAATACACTGTAAGAAAATTTAGTCAAAATGCTAGTTTATAATCATTCTTCAAATATCATAACATATCTCTCAAAACGGTGGAAAATTAAGAATGTATGGCAACATATATTGTGTAATTATGTTAAGCAGTTAACTTTATTACCAAATGTAAAATAAAATGTAAACAGCTGGTGGCAAAGTCGATGATGTTATTTCCTATATAGGTCATGCTGGAATTACGTAGCACTGAACAGGTTGACAAGATTAATTATTGTCATACAAGAAATTAAATTCAAAATGCTAGCTTAAGTAGCTTATCATCGTCTAAAAAAAAGCAACAACATATTTCCCATAACAAAGTCATTTTATCATTTACAGATTTCAAATCAACAACACATCATAAGCGAATGTTTTCAAACATGTTTTCCTTGTGATATTGCATCGCTCTGTGGCCCATGTAAGAACATAGCCAATGGGAGGGATTACAAGCTTTCAGAGAACAATCTCTTAATAGGACCAGCATAATTAGATCAGTGTCTGATAGCTTAATATCACAGACAATGACTACAAAGTTGAAAGACACTCTTTCAATTGGCTTAGGCAGAATTACTGCGCTAGATATGATATCAACTTTCTCATGGGATTAGAGGTATGGATTTTACTCACTGCTCAGGAATCTGTTAAGAGGAATCTGGACAAACCAGTTCGTTGGTTGATGGGTTTGCCGACCAGGGCATTGTGTGTGATAACATTTCACTACTTTGTAATTTCTCTGGAATAATTGATCGCTGTTCTCTTAACCATTGAAGATCACTGAATTGTTTGAGATTCAAGTCAACAAAATAATGCTGGTTATTTCTCTTAGGAAACCCTGTAATTGATTGCTGTTTTTTAACCCATTCATGACTGAATTATTTGAGATCAAATCAACAAAATGCTGTGTGATTCACATTAGAGCTGCTAGTATTTCGGGTTATTTCCAAAAACGGTTAACCTACCTCAAAAACGGTCGGTTTTCGGTTAACCCTTTTTTAGTCTCAGACATTTCTTCCTTATAAGCGTATGTCATTTCACTTTAATTCAGGTATCTGCTTGTTTATTGTTTTTTTTATATGTTATTTTGGCACATATCCAGTGTTCTTTCTATTTTGGCATATATAAAACATTGAAATATCTGAGAATCTTACATCCTTTCTGATAATTATGCAAATTTCAATGTTTTTGGATGACCTATCGAAGATTCTGCTTCAAAATGAACCAAAACGGTTATCTCTAAACCTAAAATGAAAATCGGTTTTGATTGGAAGACGGTCGGTTAGCCGACGGTTAACCTTTTGACTACAGCACTAATTCACATATAAATTTCTATTCAGGTAATTCAAAGATTTAAAAGGATTATTTTGGTTTTAAATTAAATATTTTGTCACTTCAATAGTGGGTGTCTTTATTTGATAATACCCGAAAATGTGTTGGAGTAAAAAAAAGTGTATTGAGAAGCCTTGATTTATACAATTCCAGTCACAAGTTTTGACTTACATGTATATTGGAGTAATTTGAAAGTTCATTTTGATTAAACAGATCTGTGATAAAAACTCATTTAAAAGAAAATATACATTCTCTCCTTCCCCCCTCCCCCCCCCCCCCCCC
>JZLH01S0336133.1:11565-45024 GCA_001188425.1 Eucidaris tribuloides
CCGAGGATCATTCATGCTGTAAGTGTAAGCTGAATCCATCTAAAATCCAGAAATTTGTTTTTAAATCTCAAAACTAAACTGTAAAAGTATTTAAAGTAACTGAATTATTGAGGTGACCATGAAACGTGTCATTTGGCACCAGTTGTGGTTCCAGGCACTCTGGCATTGCCCGCTAACCTGCAACAAGGAAGGTCCTAATGGCTCTTTAATAGACATTAAGGTGAAAAACTTTGTCTCCCAAAAGTGTTTTTTTCTCAATCAGCATCTCGGACTACACACATAACAAAATACTGCTAACCCTAGTATTAGCATTCCTACAATCATCAAGATACAGCCTTCATGGTCACTTATAAAATGCTCCAACACCAAGAAGATTTTCCAGATTAAGACAAGCGAAATATGTACCTATGTTCTCTAGCATGAAATTATTCAGGTAAAACCTGCCATTTATGCAATTGATTTTGAACCTGACAGTTGCACTAAATATTGTAATCTGATATATGTGTAGGAAGAATGTAATATTTTCTGTTTTCTTTGACATAAAAATGATTTGACCTATGTTATAAATAAATAAGTGTGTACATGTATTGAAGCCACCCCAATCTAGTGGCATACATCCCATAACACAGAGAGTGACTGCCGCCTCCCCCACCCACCCCTTTCAGGCTTGGCGCATTTGTTGATAGGTGCTCCTACATAATTCTGCCTATAAATGTCTGATCATGTTGTTACCTATCGAGTAAGTCCTTGCTGTGGTAACTGTAAGCGACCTGCCAATGGTACAGAAAACACATGTATGGAAATGCCTCCATGTTGAAAATGATTGACATTCATTCAAAGCCAAATACCGCTTTCAATACTTCTTACATTTCCTTGTACACAACACAACGTGCATATGACCACAGTTTTGTGACATTTCAATCCCCATTGCCATTCTCTGTGTCAATGGGTTGTTGTGCACGTTGCCATTCCTGTGGGTTTACAATGAATTTTTCCCATACTTTCGCTGACAAATTCGGAGACTTTTCATTCCGACCTTTTCTTTTTCTTTTGGGGAGACAATTTCAAAGACTAGGCGAACGCCCATTCAATCCCTCTTAATTAATCAATTAATGCTAATTTATTTACTATGTTAGTCTTCCAAAACATATGATAATTAAATAATAATTACTAATATACTACTACTGTTGCTGCTGCTACTACTACTTCTAACTACTACCTGCTATCACTCTCTAGCTACTACTAGTATTACTCTACTACTAATTTTATTTTTACTAGCATGTACTACCACTACTACTATTTACTACTATACTACTATTTATTTTTACTACATGTACTACCACTACTACTACTAATACTAACTACTACTATTACTACTACTACTACCACTACTACTCACTACCACTACTACTACCACTACTACTACACTATACTACTATTTTATTATTAATTACTACTACTCACTGCTTGCTGCTGCTGCTGCTAGTACAAATGTCTGCGAAATAAAATGTTAAATATAAATTGAAGTAAATTTTTCAACTGAAAGAAAAAAAGGGCAGAAATTGCAACTCTAGGAAAAGATGTCTATTAACATGATTGAATTAACTAATTAATGATCATTCAGGTATTTTGGCCAGCCACATATGTAAACAGTATCAGCTCCAACAGAAAGGCAATTAAGCAATGTTGTCTAGAATTGTCACACAAAATAAGTGAAGACAGGATTCTTGATTCCTGCCTGCGGTGAACATGCTCTCTGTCCTTGCATTTATACAATTATATACTCACACTTTTTAAAAGAAGGCCTACATACATGTATACAGTGGAGTAATACTTCTGCATTGATGCTAAACCTTATCTTCAATAGCCTGCTCATTTACATGTCTATGTTAGAGCAGCTTTCATGACCTTTTGACTGTCTAAGTGTTGTTCGCAAAAGTGTTCTTATTTGCAACTTCTCACTCAAGCTTCATTCATAGTTCTGTTATACAAACATATCATCGTCTCCAGATTTTGTGTTAGCCCCAAAATATAAACTATTATCAAAAGGTTCAAGATCTTGTTTCATATGCTAGTATTTGCAATCTGAAGTGTCAGCTTCATAGTGCTTCAGTGCGGGTGTATGTTTGAAAAACTTTTGTATTGTAAATCAGTTCTATGTTGAAAGAGAAACACACACATGGACACAAAGAGCTTCAGACACACACAATACAAAGTAGGCCTACATGTGTGTGTCATGTTTGAATTTGTTGCAACAGGTGAATTTGCTTCAGCAACCAGTGGACAGGTTTCCTTCGAACTTGACTGCTGACAAGTATTCCATGTAAAAACTGCATTTATGTCAGATTGATGTTTGACCTGACATTCACTAAACTTGTAATCTTTGATATAGTGTAGGAAGATGGTAATATTTTCTGTTTTCCCCTTTGACATAAAAATGATTTGACCTATGTTTATAATAAGATAATGTACATGTATTGAAGGCCCCCCACTCTAACGTGCACATCCCATACACAGAGAGTGAACTGCCCTCCCCACCCACCCCTTTCAGGCCTTGCCGATTTGTTGATGGTGCTCCTACAATAATTCTGCTATAAATGCTGATCCATGTTGTTACATCTCGAGTAAAGTCCTTGCGTGTAACTTGTAACAGACCTGCACTGGTACAGAAACACATGTATTGAACATGCTTCCATGTGAAAATGATTGCATTCATTCAGCCAAAATCCTCTTTTAATACTTCTTAACATTTCTTGTAATCAAACACAAAGTCATATGAAAACGTTTTGTGCATTCAATCCCCATTGCCATTCATTGATGTCAAATGGGGTTGTGTGCACTTGCCATTCCTGTGGGTCTTACAATGTAATTTTCCCATACTTTCTTGACATTGAGACCTTTTCATTCCGACCTTTTCTTTTTTCTTTGGGAGAAAATTTCAAAGACTAAGGCGAACCCCTTCAATCCCTCTTATTAAATCATTAATGCTAATTATTAATATGTTAGTCTTCCAAAACTATTGATAATTAAATAATAATTACTAATATTACTACTACTGTTGCTGCGGCGCTACTACTACTTCTACTAACTACAACGCTCATCACTCATACTACTACTACTAGTAATACTACACTACATTTTATTTACCTACATGTACTACCACTACTACTATTACTACTACTACTCTACTACTACTATACTTTACTACTTACTACTACTACTACTACTACTACTACTACTACTATTACTACTACTACTACTACTTCTCACTACTACTACTACCACTACTACTATCTCACTACTACTACTACTACTACTACTATTTTATTATTATTACTACTACTACTGCTGCTGCTGCTGCTGCCTACACCAAATGTCTGCAAATAAATGTTAATTATAAATTGAAGTAAAAATTTCTTAACTGAGAAAAAAAGGCAGAATTGCAACTTAGGAAAAGATGTTCTATTAACATATTGAAAACTAATTAATGACATTCAGGTATTTTGGCCAGCCACATATTGTAAACACTGTACATCTCCACAGAAAGCAATAAAGCATGTTTCTTAGAATTGTCACACAAAAATGAAGACAGGATTCTTGATTCCTCCTGCGTGAACATGCTCTCTGTCATTGCATTTAACAATAATATACTCACAATTTTTTAAAGAAGGCCTACATATAACAGTTGGAGTATACTTCTGCATTGATGTAAACCTTATTTCAATAGCCTGTCATTTACATGTCTATGTTTAGACAGCTTCAGACCTTTGAACTGTCTAACGTGTTGTCCAAAAGTGTTCTATTTGCACTTCTTCACTTCAGCTTCATTCATAGTTCTGTTATACAAACATTATATCGTCTCCAGACTTTTTGTGTTACCCACAAAATATAACTATATTCAAAAGTTCAAGATTCTTGCTTCATATGCTAGTATTGCAATTTTGAAAGTGTCCACTCATAGTGCTTCAGTGCGGGTGTATGTTTGAAAAACTTTTGTATTGTAATCATTCTTATGTTGAAGAGAAACACATCCTGGACACAAAGACATTACAGACACACACATACAAAGTAGGCCTACATGTGTGTGTCATGTTTGAATTGTGTTTGCACAGTGAATTTGCTTCAGCAACCAGGGACAGGTTTCTTCGAACTGAACTGCTGATCAACTTCTCATCTTAAACCACTGTAGGCTAATACTTTAATATGCACACACACACAGACACACACACACCCACACACACACACACACAGACACACACACAACACAACACACACACACACACCCCACACCACACACACACACACACACACACACACACACACACACAAGCACACGACACAACCACCTATCACGTGTAACTGCCGCCAAACGGGGACAGTAAAAAAACAAACAACACACTCCGTATACAACATGCAATCGAGGACACACACTCCCGTGTACAACATGCAATCGGGGACATTTGTGTATGTGTATGATATTTCACCAGTAACGGGGGCGTTGGGGCTGTGCACACAAATTTTGGGCCATTTTCTAAGGCGCTTTAGCGCCATCTACCGTTGATTTCTGGCCATTTGAGGTAGGTGGGGACGTCCCGTTTTCCTAACATCCCAATCTGATAGTGGAGTGTCATACATGTACTTACGTCCCTGTTTAAACAGCATTTACACACCACACACCACACAACACACACCACATACACACACATACACACATACACCACACATATAACACACACTATCACACACCATACGTACGTGCACACACAAACACACACAGACACACACACACACACACACACAAAACACACACACATACACACATAATACACACATATACATACACATACACACACACACAACAGCATACATGCACACACGCACAGACCACATACACACACACAGACACACACACACATTAACACACACCACCACACACACACACAACACCACAACACACACACACACACACACACACACACCATTACACACACCGATACGCACACACACACAGCACACACACACGACGCACACGCACACACACACACACACACACACACACACACACACACACCACACACACACACACACACACACACACACACGACACACACACACACACGCACGCGCACACACAATTACAAACACGCAGACACACACAGACACACACAGACACACACACACACACTTATGGGGAAACACACTCACATGTACGGTATTACAGTGTTCACACATACTTATGTGAGACAGACTCACAAATAGTCAATACACACATACAAATAATGTAACTGTATAAAATTCCCCATTGGTTCTACCCAAGCAGAGCAAAGTACTGTGTTTCACATAATGATGCCTGGGCGTCCCTTGACCGCTAGACTTAAACCCTCTACCCTGTGCTTTGACAGCCCAGTAATATCCTGAAAGAAAAATGAGAACAATGCCTTACTCTCCCATAGGTATACGGGGACACATCAGAAAATCCATCAGAAACTTCGCCAAGTTTCCCCCAGTGTTAACTGCCTGTAGGGGTATATCTCCTGTGGCAACTTCTTCGGATGGTGATATCATAGAATATACTGCAGCATACATGTAATTTGACAATCAATCTGATCTTTCAAGAAAGATTGAAGGACTAGAGTACTAAAAATAAATAATTCCATATTTTAATTATTAGTTGTTCCTCATACATGTATTTTGCCAATATTCACATTCCACAATAGATATATACATGTACAGTGTATAATTGTCTTTGTAATATACATTAGGGTGGGACGAAAAATACTTTTTTTTCTCTGATCGACTTGGAACTCTCAGGGAAATTTCTTGTGGTATAGATTTATTATCCTAAAGTATCAGTAAAGATCGGAGGATGTTTCCACCCAGGCAAAGTAAATTTTCACGAAATTGCCCTATAGCTTGTATTAAGAGTATATAGGCCTATAGGACTTTATGTGTATTGGCCTTATAAGATATTACCCTCATTTTATGTGTGTGTACCACTTTCAATAACAGCATTTATACTACATAATTAATAGAGTGTTACCTGTAAATTGTTTCACTATTGTGTACAGTGTTTACAACACAAGGGCAGTGTCAGGGTAACATCTTTGGGGTGGGTAAAAAATGTTTTAAAAAACCCTAAATTTCATAAATTACACTGCAAACCCCCCTGATTTTCTGATTTTTTGGAAATATTGGGGATCGAAGGACATCCCTTTTGCACCCCACACCCCTCTCACCTGCTGTATGGCCCACCCTTGTTTTACATGACCTGGAGGCTACGTGAGTGCAGGGGTGTTTGGTTGTCAAACACCCCCTTCCCTTTGATAACCCCTTTTTACGTTAAATATAACCTTTTTTATATGGAAAACACTCTCCATTTTAACGCGTAGAAGCATGATTTTAATCTTAGGAAAAAAAATTCTCCCCCCCTTGCTGAGCGGCTGGGTTGACCGCGGAAAAATTGAGGACCTGGAATTTGGAATTGCAAATTTTACACCCCTACCCCCCCCCACCCCACCCCACCCCTTGAACAACTTTCAGCAGCTGGGATGGCCGGAAAAATTAGATCTGGAATTTGGAATGAATTTTTTTTCGTCACTACTGACTATTCCCTGTTCCTGCTGTATGGCCCCATCCCTGATCTTAACATGCCCTGGAGGCATTCGCGACGCGGGGGTGGGTCTATTTGGTTGTCTAAACCCCCTCCCCCCTTTGCTAGCCTCCTTTTTATGTTAAATGAACCTTTTTATATGGAAAACCTCCCATTTTAAACCGTAGAACACGATATTAATTTAGGATTTTTTCTCACCCCCCCCTTGCTGAGCGGCTAGGTTGACCAGGAAAATTGTGGACCTGGAATATGAATTGCAAATTTTACACCCCTAGCCCCCCCCCCCCCCACTGCCACCCCTACCCTGCACCCCTTGAACGACTTTTCGGTCGGCTGGGCTGGCGGAAAAAAATTGGATCTGGGATTTGGAATGAAAAATTTTTCGTCCACTACTCCCCTGCTCCAGCTGCATGGCCCACCCTGATCTAACATGTCCTGGAGGCAAACGCGAACGTGGGGAGGGGTGGGGTGTTGGTTGTCCAAACACCCCTTTTGGAACCCCCTTTTTACGATAGACAAACATTTACACAGAAAACGCTCCATATTTTTCCGTTTATCATGATTTCAAAACTTAAATGTTTCCCACAGTCCCCCCCCCCCTCTGCTGAGCGACTGGGTTGAACAGGAAAAATTTGTGGACCGTAGAATTTGGAATTAAATAACCCGATCCCCCCCACAAGTTTCGGCGGTTGGGCTGACCAGAAAAAAATGGGATCTTGGGATTTGGTGGGGCCAAACGGCAGGGGGGGAATGTTGCATGGGCAGAAATTGCTCTCTCGTCACAGCGGAACACCATCAGTTTTGCCTGCCCAAATAGTTTAAACTAGCCGAAACAGAAAGCCAAACACCATCCGATAAGTGGGGGCGGGGCATGGGGCCGCTAAGAATCATTTGTTGCCTGCCCCCCAAAACATCCTAGCAAACATCAAGCCCAAACGACATGCAACAAGTCCACATTAAAACAAAAAATGGTACCCAATGATTTAGTAAAGACAAATCGTAGGGGGGGGATTTGATATTGGTGTCCCCCTGCCTGTCAGTTTTTGGAGAGCATGTCCCCCTCGTTCTCCTCACCCCCCCCCCCCCCCCCAGCGGATCTACCCATTCAGAGGTGTGGGGTGGCAGAGGAGGCCTCCCTCCCGATATTTTCCAAATATCAGAAAATCACGGGATTTATTGGCTGTGTAATTCATAAAATTCAGGGGTCGTTTTACTTTTTTTTTGACCCACCCCTAAAGATCCTTACCCAGCCACCCCTCTTGTGTTGTAAACCTGTTACAATAATAGGAGAAACAATTTACAGTAACATCGATTCTATTAATTATGTAGTATAAATGCTGTTATTGAAGGGGTGCACACACTAAAATGAGGTAATATCTATAAGGCCCAAATACACGTAACAGTCTATAGCCTATAAATCAGGTACTCTTAATACAGAGTATAGGGCAATTTCGTGAAAATTTACTTGCCTGGCGTGAAACATCCTCTGATCTTACTGATACTTTAGGATAATAATAGTCTATACCCAGGAAATTTCCTGAGAGTTCAAGTCAATCAGAGAAAAAAGTATTTTCGTCCCACCCTAATATACATGAAAGGTTGAGGAGATTAATTAGTCGGTTATCCGGCGAAGAGCCTAACAGTAAATTTCTGTCTAGTTTGAGAATATTTCCTTATTTCATATTAGCATTTAACAAACTGACAGAAGGATCTAAAATGTCACACTGTTTTGATTTCATGTGAAAAACGCCATGGTTTTTCAAGTTAAGACATTTGGCTTTCTGGCTGGGAACATATGCTAGGTGCCCTTCTGCCCGACAATTGACAAATTGTTATAAATACACTGTAAGAAATTTAGTCAAAATGCTAGTTTATATCATTCTCAAATATCATAACATATCTCTCAAAACGGTGGAAAATTAAGAATGTATGGCAACATATATTGTGTAATTATGTTAAGCAGTTTAACTTTATACCAAATGTAAAATAAAATGTCAACAAGCTGGCAAAGTCGATGATGTATTTCCTATATAGGTCATGCTGGAATTACGTAGCACTGAAGCGTTGACAAGATTAATTATTGTCATACAAGAAATATAAATTCAAAATGCTAGCTTAAGTAGCTTATCATGTTCTAAAAAAAAGCAACAACATATTTCCCATAACAAAGTCATTTTATCATTTACAGATTTCAAATTCAACAACACATCATAGCGAATGTTTTCAAACATGTTTTTCTTTGTGATATTGCATCGTCTGTGGCCCATGTAAGAAACATAGCCAATGGGAGGCGATTACAAGCTTTCAGGAACAATCTGCTTATAGGACCAGCATAATTAGATCAGTGTCTGATAGCTTAATATCACAGACAATGAACTACAAAAGTTGAAAGACACTCTTTCAATTGGCTTAGGCAGAATTACTGCGCTAGATTGATATCAACTTTCTCATGGGATTAGAGGTATGGATTTTACTCACTGCTCAGGAATCTTGTTAAGAGGATCTGGACAAACCAGTTCGTTTGGTGATGGAGATTTGCGCGACCAGGGCATTGTGTGTGATAACATTTCACTACTTGTAATTTCTCTGGAATAATTGATCGCTGTTCTAACCCATTGAAGATCACTGAATTGTTTGAGATTCAAGTCAACAAAATAATGCTGGTTATTTCTCTAGGAAACCCTGTAATTGATTGCTGTTTTTTAACCCATTTCATGACTGAATTATTTTGAGATCAAAATCAACAAAATGCTGCTGTGTATTCACATATAAATTTCTATTCAGGTAATGTCAAAGATTTAAAAGGATTATTTTGGTTTTAAATTAAATATTTGTCACTTCAATAGTGGTGTCTTTATTTGATAATACCCGAAATGTGTTCGAGTAAAAAAAGTGTATTTGAGAAGCCTTGATTTATACAATTCCAGTCACAAGTTTTGACTTACATGTATATTGGAGTAATTTGAAATTCATTTTGATTAAACGTCAGACTGTGATAAAAACTCATTTAAAAGAAATATACATTCTCTCCTTCCCCCCCCTCCCCCCCCCCCCCTCCCTGCTTGATCGAATGTGTGGTTTCTTATAAAAATTATGTGAAAACAAGTCTAAAATCACTTACATGTATCAATGTGATTGTAAATTCTACCCATAGAGATATTACATACAGTAAAGGGGATAAAAAGTAAACTCTACTTTTTCATTTTGAGAAAATATTGCACTGATATTTGAAAACCCAAGATAAAACAACCTCCAAATCTGAAGTTACATTGTGTGCTTCATTTTTCATATTAGACAGTTTCATACTTATAGCAATTAATGCGTTTAACTCATATGTTTGTTGAAAGATAAAACCGCGGTACAGTATACTCACAGACCACTTTTATTTTGCAATGTCACACAGTTATCTATACATTGTCACAACTGATTAATCAAGTCAAATTGCATCATAAATCTTGACTAAATACATAATGCCAATGCAGAGGAGCTTTGGGGGTGCCTAGCAATATACATTTGTGTGTTTTTTGGGCCAAAAGGTTATACTTTGACACAATAATGAATGATAGTATTACCCATGATAATTATTTTCTGATAGAGTGAATAGACTCCAGATCTTATCACCACCTCCCGTGAGCTTTTTACTGCACTCTGGTCTAAAATACTCCGAATGCTCTCCATAATTGTCCCCTAGTTAGGCTGTGGCAGTAACATAATAGTTATGCTACAGTGCCAGTAAAACTTTATGTTTGTTGCGTGCAGTAGGGTTTTGTGTTTAACATAAACATTTGACAGAAAATAATAGAGGCTAGAAATATTAAAGGTACATGTAAATGACATGATTGGGGTAGTCCTCAACTTCGGGTAAAAACTATTCTAGAATCAATTAAACTATGCAAGGGATTCTACTGTGGAAATTTTAGTACTCAAAACTTGACTCATTTTAAAGAATTACCATCACTATGCCTTGTGACAGACAAATTTGTTGTGTAGCTTTCTATGGGTTTCATTTCTCTAGGGGCACGAGAGAAACCCAGTGCTGGTATGTTCATGTTTGATTCTCCTTGAATACAAATTCAAGACAAATCCTTCCAGCCAGAAGATACATGTACACTCCATCTAGTTTACAGTACTGGTAGGGCCTATATCTATCAACCAGTTTGGTTCTAGAGGCATTTTTTAATTTCTCCCGATCAAATCACTACCCAACCCCTTGAGCTTGCTAAATGGCAGTATTGTTGAATGAGAGTTGATGTGATTTTTTCTTTGTTCACCATGAAGGGAATAAATGTAGGGCCTATTTGTTTACACTTTCTTGTAAAAAGTCTTCATCTTTCTTTCGGCCGTTCCCATAATTCAGGGGACGCCACACCAGTATGAAAGTCTGCATTAGAATAGAGCATATTACTTTTTTTATACCTCCGCAATGAAGTTGCCAGAAGCATCATGTTTTCGGAGTGTCCGTCCGTCCATTAGTTACCGGTTCTCATTACCACAATAACTTATGAATGGCTTGTTAGATTTTGATGTAACTTAGGTGAAGTATGCCTTATAAGGTAACAATGAAGTGATTAGATTTGGGGGTTAAAAGGTCAAAGGTCAAGGTCGCAGGTCCTAAAACATATCTGATTTTGGCTCGTTACCGCAATAGCTTAAGAATGGCTTGTCGGATTTTGATGTAACTCGGGTGAAGTATGTATTATAAGGCAACAATGAACTGATTAGATTTTTGGGTTGAAAGGTCAAAGGTCAAGGTCGCAGGGCCTAAGACATATCTAATTTGGGCTCATTACCATGATAACTAAAGAACGGCTTATCAGATATTGATGTAGCTTTGTGAAGTAAGTGTTATAAGGCACCAATGAACTGATCAGATTTTGGAGTTGAAAGGTCAAAGGTCACGAGGCCCCATAATTGGTATCTTTACCCAGATAACTTGAGAACGGCTCATCAGAGACTTGGGTGAAGTGTGTATTATGGGGGCACTGATGAACTGTGAGTTCTATATAGTGAGTATTTATCATAAATTTGATGGAAAAGTGTATTTTATTTTCTGGGCTTTCTGTACAAGTCATTGTCCTAAAGGGGTTAATGCTGTTGAACACTGAAGAGCTTCCCAATGAATCTCATTTGGTGCAGCCGTAGGTAGAAGAGAGTATACCTAATCCAACCCACATTGAGATATTTCTGCAGTGTCACAACAATGTGGGATTTGCCCTTGATTGAATCAAATTCATATAATGAATTAAAAACAGTTGAAAATGGAATTGTTTGGTAATATCAAGATTATTGACTAAAATGCCTCATGCTTGCATGCAAGGTAAGCCTATTGCTAAGCTAATTGTCAGGTAACAACTAACAAGTCTGTTCATATTGAAACTGATTTCATCGTCAGCGACAACAAAATTTGATACATGCCCACTTAATTGTCAGATGGCAATGAAATAATAACAAAGCTATTTTTAATGGATGAATTGGAAATTAAACTGGCATGTATGTCAAAAGCAATCAAAAATCACTTGATCTTCATCAATTTGTGCATGTGACAGTGCATGTGTTTGTGCAATTTTTTGTTTGTTTGCAGCATTTGTAATAAACTTGATCTAGTTCTATTATCAATATGGTTAAACCGTGATCTAGGGCACTTACAATGAAGGTGACTGACCACCAACAAATAGAAAAATATAATAGATATTTACTCTTATATATTGTGACAGGTGGAAATATGAGATATCCCATCAAATTTTAATATATGTGGCATACTGAGTATATTCTCATCATGGGGGGGGGGGGTATGAGTTTCAGGTGAAGGGAACGTTAGTCTAGTTTTATGGCTTGTATGCTATTCAAAGGTCATCAATATTCTAAACATTGTGATGTTTAGACTTGGAGTTATACATTTTTTTTTTGGGGGGGGGGGTGGTGGAGATAGGAGGATGGGGTGAAAAGGGGTAAATGGGGTATGAGACTCTGGAAAAATCACTGCATCCATGGTCTGTTCCTCATATTGTTAACAAGTTGAAAAGAGATTGGAGTGATTGACATATCCAACAATACTTGAATGGATGATTATTACTCTTCATTTGTATGTTTGTATGTGTATGTACTAGGGCCTATGTACTGTATGTGGGGGAGGTGGGAGGGGTGGGGGTGGGGAGCAAATGACTTTAATATTGTGAAGTGGTGGATATCTTTTTATAAGTGGATTTTCTGCATTCTACATGCATATTTTCACTGTCCATCCGATCCTAAATGTTTCAATTATTGAGTACAGTACATGTATATGCCATGTACTCTGAAGTAGGCTTACATACTGTACACTGTATAGCAATGACAACATATCTCAGACTTCCACTCTATCTAGTGTAACTTTATGATACAAGATTTATGGTCTGACATGTGTGAGCTGAATGAGGTCTCAAATCAATCCCTCAACTTTTGATATCACCATGAATTAAATGCACTCATTTAATAGGAATCATGTATTTCTTTGCGATGTATGGAAATGTTGTAGTAGCTTATGATGCCTGTAATGTGAATGAAATAATGTGATGTATCAAAGAACAAATCTATTTATTTTGCATCAATATTCATATATCGATATAAAATTTATATACATTGTACATACATTATTGGAAGTGAAAGTTATAGAATTGTGTTTTGTATGTATCTTAACACTTTTGATACTGTATTTATGGTTATACTCTTGGAGAAAACCCTCTTGCCTAATCAAAAGATAATTGTTACAGTAATGGGACTTAGGTGTAAAAGGTCATTAGGTCAAGCAGTAAAGTATAGATTGTACATTCAACTATAGACAAAATACACTTAGCTACAGTACCTACTGGAGTGCGAGATTGAGTCATATTTTCCAACAATACAGAAAGAAAATATTCCTTTAACAAAGAATATTTAGCTGATCGGGGAAAGATAAACAGCCTTCCAGCAAGGTTAATGAACACACATCTCCAGCTCTTGTGAATTTCACATTTTGTAGCATTGCCAAAGGTTTGAACCTTGTGGATTCAAGCTTGTTGCCATGGAAGCGAAAGTATGCCTCTAGTCATGTCAATATTAATAACAATCTGGTACCGGTACATGAACTCTTTTATGTACATGTAGTCCCATTCCTGCTCATGAAAGAAAGAAAAAAAAAATTGTAATCTAATTTTTTTGCCAGTGGCAGGTAGAATATTATCCCCTTGACAAAAGACAGGTGTGAAGGCATAACTTTTATGTCAAAATATT
The DNA here is from genome assembly GCA_001188425.1 of Eucidaris tribuloides. Taxonomy (NCBI): domain Eukaryota; kingdom Metazoa; phylum Echinodermata; class Echinoidea; order Cidaroida; family Cidaridae; genus Eucidaris; species Eucidaris tribuloides. The sequence goes on from JZLH01S0336133.1 coordinate 25,421, forward strand.
TCTCCTTAAACTGTTATTTTGTCCAAAAAGAAGGAGAGAGTGTAACCTGAGACCACTTTCCTTGTTTAAACCTCGACCCTAAATCTTAATGCCAGCGCTTAGTTGCCCCCTGTAGATTTGCTGGTGGAAAATTGGCAAGAACTGAATAATTTGGTTTTATTCATCAGATCACATGGGTTGAACTTGCCCAAGTGCACAGCAGGCAGTCTCATTTTATTTTGAAAATGAAGAGAAAGTATCACATTCTTGTGAATTATTTTATTTTGCCTGAATTTCTGAATTGGCAAGGATTTTAAGTTTTCAGGATTAACCGTACGCAAAAGAAACCTTATTTTTATTTTTTGTTGTTTTGTGAAATAATATGTCACTGTTATTTAGTTTCTGCATTTCAAGTATACATGCAATAAAATGTTTTTAATAGATAAAACAATGTAAATATAATCAATGGATTATAAAAATCAAAATTGATTTGACATTGTAGTAAATTGTTCATTGGTACGTTGTAACTTTGTGAAACATTTTAAGTATCTTTGTTTTGAATTCTTGACATTTTATCATTTCAATAAATATTTGTATGTGTGTATTTTTGGGGATGGCTCTGCATGTTTATGTGTGTGTGTGTGTGTGTGTGTGTTCGTGTGGTGGTGGTGGTGGTGGGGGGGGGTGTGTATGAGAGGGGTACTAACAAGTAAACCCTGCCAAGCTCTATGAAACTTTGTGTATGGGTGTTCTCCTTCCTCCAGATATACAGTGTATCATAATCTTAACATTAATCTCTGTGGCTCTTTGTTGTTGAGGCAGTTAAAGTGATAGGCTAACATTGTGGAGCTTCAATTTAAAAAATTGTCAAACTTTGATATATGAGCTACATAGTAGTGTTCAAATGGACAAATAAACACCCTAGAATACAAAAGTTTGGAAAGTTACACTGCCAATGGCAAGTTATGCATAAATAAACAAAACTCGGGGCGAGTTTAAATAGCCTAGGTGTACACACAGTAAGTCTATGGGAGGAAATGAGCAAGTGAATCTCGTCAACTTACAATTTTCACTTTTTTAAAGCACTAAATAATCATTTTGAAATAAAATTTTTCAGGACTTCATTTTTAGACCTCATCAAAGACACTGGTAGTATGGGGAATCATGTGGCTCAGATTTGTTTAACTGTGGTAAATGTTAGCCAATACCTTTAAAGTTGTTTTATCACCCCATCCCTCAACATGAAATATGACTATTAAACATGTTTAAAGGTTCAAACTACTTAAGATTATTGCTTGGATGTACTAAATACATCCAAAGAATTTACTTGGATAAGGTTATCTAAAGTGCAAGTAAAGCCTTTGTTTACCTATCAGCAGTGAAGGAAGGAATTCCTCAAATTTGTTCCCTCAACTCTTTCATATAATGCTACCAATTCCACCAACTGCATTCATCACTGGCCTCAGAGATTAGCTCCACAATGTATATCTCTATTCAGGAATGATTGGATAAATAGCATTGATATTACATAAATTCTGTTCGTTAGGTACGTATGCTTTTGCTGAGCAAACTTCTGTGCGCAGGGGCATCCCTGGAATGCCAAATTTTCCAGACGTTCCAATGGATACATATTTTTTTCCCTCCCCTAATGGAGCGACGATGATTGAAAAGCAGTGAACTCGTAACAAACATGGCACTTGGTGACAACGTACATGATATTATTAAAATGAGGCTAATGATCTGTTTATGGTTGGTTGAAAGTTTTGAAGGTGTTGAAAAAGTGGTATTATAAGAGGAGGAGGTTTTAACAATGGACACATCCTATACAATGATGAGGGAGGGGGAGGGGGGGGGGATAGGCATTGTCAAACTGGTATCAGACTGAGAAATCTAAATTTGTAAATGTCTCCTGTGAAATGGCGATGGTCCAGTTACATTTCTTTTAACAGTGGTGATGAAGATTTGACAGTTTCTGTACCAAGTGGATACTTTAACTGAATATCCAAGGGTCAAAGTTATGGGTAGATTAATGAAAAGTTATAGAATATAAGACTATCTTTGGTTGTTGACTACTGAATGCACACGTAGATTCCAGTTATGGTTGTTAAATTTGATGCATTTTCAAGTGCTTTTTCAATGTTTACAAAATTTATGCTAAATGAAGATAAAATGTAATTTCATAACATAGAAATGATGATTTTCTTGAACCAAAGTGAAAACATTTACATGGTAAGCTTCATATCTGTATGTGGAAAAAAAAAAGACTTGTGTGAATCAAGTACATGTATGTGTACACACCATATATTTGTTCTCTCTAAGTTTGAGTTTACTTATGCTCCCTTGTGGTTTCCAGTTTGTTGGAGACTGCCAAATCGTATAAAAAGAAGTGGGCTTCTGTGAGTAAAAGAATGCAGAGCTATTGAAAATGTAGACCATATTCATGACATTGTAGCCGTATAATTTAATTGTTGATGCAGCTCTAGATGGTTGGAGCGAGATTGAAAAGCTTATCCAGGGCTCTGGAGGTTAACAACCAAGAAAGTTTATTGTTGGAAAAGTTTTGGGTCGTCCATTAGGGAACAACGATGGTGAGAGAGAGAGAATTGACAGGGGAAGTAAAAGGTTATGAGGTTAAGTTTTGGTTCTGTTATCGTTAAAAAGAGAGAAAAGTCCTGAAAAAGTTCTCATTTGAACTTAAACCTACACCCTGTAATTTTTTTTTCAGACTTCCGTCAGTCAAATTTGTTTCGCAGTTCATTGGCCTGATGTTTGTTGATTAATGATAAACTTTTCAACTAGTTTAACACTTAATCCATTCACACTTCTTCATTATACATTTTCTGAACAACATGATGCAAACGTTTATTTGAACAAATGTGTTTTGTGTTCTTTTATTGCAGACGATTGGAGCAGAATAGGATATCGATGATCCCACCAAGAGCCTTTTCACAGTACAAGAAACTAAACAGAATGTAAGTACTCACTACTTTCATGTTGTCATAAAAACCAAACAAAAGAAATGAAATGTGTGATATAATTTGCATCTCTTGTAATTGATTCATTGAATCAAGTCTGTTATGAGGATTACAAGTTATTCACCATTTATAAACAGTATAATGTAATGCTTGAAAGCCTTGAAAGTCATTTGAATCCCCACTTTTAAACTAGATAAAATAATAAATAATAAATAATTCCTGATAAATGATAAATGATAAATGAATGGTTACGAGTGATCATTGAAAAATAAAATAGCAACAGTGTTTGTAACACATTTGCTTAAAGTTATGTTGCAGGACAATAACATAACATATTTTGTCAAACTTAAATTGCAAAAATGTGATTTATACATATCCTCATCAGTCAAAATTTCATGGATTGGAAAGGCCTAAATGTAATCCCAGTATTTGGAAGGGAAACCTGAAATTTGATCTGAGTGTTATGAAATGTGACATATGTTTACTTTTGGAAAACTAATTGAAAGTACTTTTATTCTAATTTCCCTTCTTTTGCAGAGATCTGAGTAATAACTTCATTGAAGTGATTGCAGAGGATGCGTTCAGTGGGCTGAGGTCATTGAACTCTCTGTAAGTAACTGAGAAATAATGATTAATGCATATCTTAAAGGCAGGGCATCTCTTTTGCATGCCTAAAAATTAACATTGTGTAAATGCAATGGCATTTTAGAAGAAAACGCCATCTAGGAACCTTCAGCAAAATATAGCAGCTAGAAACTCAGTTTTAGTTGGAATTATAGTCACAGTTAGACTCTGATTTGAATTTTTTCTTCGAGAGGAAAAAAGTTACCTGCCATAGAAAGTACACTAAACGGCTATTGTTTTTCTTTTGCATATTTTAAATTCTAGGTAATTACTGACCCCCCAATTTCACAGACATGCCCTTCATCAATAGCCTGAGGGCATGGATTATCTTTTCCTGGTCTGCGGGGATGTTTGCGAATGAGGTCCACTGCCTTTAAGGTGTATCAAATGTGAAAGATACTATAGATGATTTACAGCTTCAGAGAAGATGGTTCCCCAGAAAGTCTTTGGACAACAAAAATATACGTTTCAAATTGAATACTTATAATACATGTATTAAGACCAAGTTTGCATATATTTTTCACTTTTCTGCATTTTATCATTTTAAATCAGGGATTTAAAATATTAAGATTTATTGAACTAAATACTCTTTCATAATACATTTGTATTTTTTCTATGAAAATAGAAAAGTTGTTGTGGTGTTGATTTAAAGTCAATGATGCAGACATTGAAATAATTTGTAAAGGTTTTATATTTTTTTTATAGACAATAAACATAACTCGTAAACTTCATTTCTGTAAATAAAACAGATAAAAGTCAAATGTATTACAGGACCTACAGGTTGCAGTAGCACATAAAGCTATGCTAATACTTCAGCAGAGTTTTATTCACTTCCAATGGTGTCAATATCAAATTTACATTGCTGTAATAGTACTGATAATCTGATGGGTATGCATGATATGACTTCAATGGTTATCCACATCTACAGCACGTATAAAACAAAAAAATGATTTGGACTTGTTGCCCCAACCGAACGTGGTCAGGTGATGAAAGTTATGCGTGTCACCCACATTGCGACATGCACATCGGACTTCGGAGTATGTGTGGCGCAGATGTTGAAGACATAGAGAGGCTGGCAGTAATTGGACTTGGCATTTGAAATGATTTGGTAGAACTGCGTAATCGTTCATGTAGTAGCCAGGACTTGGTGACTTGCCACATACTGGAAGCACCTAGCGCAAACCTCCCGATCTCTGATGGATTTATCATATGGACCAGATTCCGGAGGCAGCCCTACTTTTGCCCGTTATGTATCTGCCACGTACGGATCATTCTACACTATGTGTGTTACTTTAAAACTATTTTCGCCGTGTTTCATATTATCTGTTGAGATTTGGTGAATCATAAATGAACAGTTGAGTAGAAAGCTCTAGGTATTTCAAATAGGTTGCACATACTGTTTCAAATATCTAGAAATTTTTCTTTATAAGTTCTTTAAAAAAACTAGCAATGCTAGAATAAAATCAGAACACATTGTGCTAGTACCGTAAAACTATGTAGGCCTACATCTCTGACAATAATATACCATGAAAAGAATCATCATACAAAGTGGATACATTGTACATGTAGGTCTAAGCACTTATGGAACTACTGTCCAACCTACATGTATTTTCTATATAATTCAGTTTTAGTTATAAATGTGTCTATGTAGTTTTTCATGGACATTCATTTTATCATTACTCAGAGTTGATAAAAAGTTATAGACTAGCAATTCATGGTAGTGGAAAGGTTCTTTATATATTGTGGTGCATGTAATGAAAATGCAAAATATATTAACATCAAAAAGTCAAGTGTACTGATATTAAAAAAAACAGCTTTGATTTAGGGGAAAAAATGCAAATTATGTGGACAAAAACAGTACAAATAGAGAAAAGGGGACTTGTATGCACCTTCCACCTGGCCAATGTTTCACTTTTGTGACATAGACTGACGCTTAGTTGACTACATGTATTGAATAGTGTGAGTTTGGCAAGATCACTAGTTGATCTGCCAAGTTTACTTGTGAAGAACGTCCCAATGTGACGTTGTCCGCACTGAAGGTTAAGTATGTGATTATGACCAGAAAGAACAATTTGCCCCCAATCTGTTTGGTCATGTCCATCAAGCATACCAATCTTGAGTAGAAAGTCAGACTTTGAGGCATGAATGCAGTGATTGTGGCACAGTATGTTGATCATCATACATGTAGCTCCAGTGATGGGGTACCATGACATTATCTTGAACTCAGCAAGATATGGAAATGATAAACGAAGAAGATGGATCATTATTAGGATTTATTCATGTAAGATACATGTTTTGCCAAAGAAACTTGAAATAATGTGACCGTGAGAAGTCTTAACAGATTGTATTTTGTCTTGTAACAAATGTTCGTCCAAACTTCAGCGTTCTCTTTGAAGTGTGAAAACAAAAATAAGTAGATAAAACTGAAAAGTGAAGGATTATTTAGCGTCCCGCTGTGAGATATTACGCTGTATTCTGGATAGCTGGTGAATCTCATACTGAGCAAACATCCGTTTGTCCTAAGTCACTTTGCCGTCTTTTGCCGAGAAATGCCAAAGAGGTGCGATGGGCAACAGTTACACAATGTAGTTGATGGCAGTCAGTGAGGGCATGCTGGGAAGAAGATGAAAAAAAAATCTGATTAGCGCTAGAGATGCAGTTATTGCGGTGGGGAGGCACTTGTGGACCGAATTTTCAAAGTTAAATGATTCTGAATTTTCAGTGTCATTTTCTATGATATGTCTATTTTTAGGGCAAGGTTAACTAAGGTTTCAAACCCGTGATATTTTGCCAAAAGTATAAAAGGAAAAAAGAACGAAAGAAAAAGTAATGATTTATGAAGTCTTTTAGTCTAGTAATAATAATTTCCTGGCAATTAAGAGAAAAAATTATGTTCGCAAATGTTCTTAAAAATTCAATATCATATACATGTAGAAGTGCAGTCCTTGTAGTCCTTCCTGAAAATTAATGTTTATTAAGAAAATAGTTTGACAAGAATTGGTTTGTTTTGGTCAGTGATTAAACTGATTTTAGGCTTTGTACTCAACAAATTTATGTGATTATTGGCAGTGCAGCTTTAAGGAACATAACCAACAGTGAACTCTACAAAGTGATCATAAAATTATAGGATGGGATAGGATATCACTTCCACAGTGTAAAATATGATGAATGTGTTTAAATACTAACTTAGAGGTTTGTCTAAAGACCCCCTCTAGGAATAGGCCATTATTTGTAACTACCCTTTCACCCTGTCAAACAGAAAATGTAATTTCCAAGAAACATTTGTGGTACTCTTGTGGATTTCTCCTCTAGAACATGATCATGTGTGCGATGTCTGTGCAGGATATACGGGATGGTGTATTGGCAGCTCTTCCTGTTGTTGCCGTGACATGGCACGTGTGCCAACAAAGTATATTTTATTGTTAATATTATTTACTTTTTTCCCCACAACAGGTGAATCATGAGTTAATCACACAGGACTTGTCAGTTAGAAATGGGGCCATTTCATTTACACTGCACATCAAAGATATATATTTTCTGGTGCCAATAACAAAATTACAAAGATCTTCACTACCCCCCCCCCAAAAAAAAAAAGAAGAAAAAACAACAACAAAAAACAAGTCCCTAATTTTTAGTATTATACATAAACAAACATACATATTTACAAATATTAGGAAAGTCAAGCATGAAATTTGTGACATAAAATAATCAGTGTGCATATCTGTCTTATCAAATTATTTTCATGATGACGATATGTACATGTACATGTAGTGTACATGTAGTGTACCAGTACTTGTATGTTACATGAAGTTAAGTAAATAAAAGGGATGATATATTTTTAATTATCTTTCAAAAAAAAAAGAATGTGTGATGCTTGCTCAGCATCCATTTGATCGAAGGTGCAGTGCATATTAGTTTCAGAGTGAAGGGTGTAAAATGGTTCACTTAGGCTCAGCATAGTTTTTTTTCTCATTGTGTATACAGTACAGTTCAATATTAATGTAGCTATCCATGGTTTTTACCGAAAAATAACCCATTTGTGCCAGGAGTGTACAAAAACTAATGAGATATGTCTCCACATGCTGGTGTTAGACTGGTCATATTCCTGATGCACTGGAGACATGGGGAGGATTGGGGGGGGGGGGGATGAGGAATATGTGGAGGTCTTTTATTGTCAAAAAATGTCAAGTACATGTAGCACATTTTTATATGTCATCAGTAGTGTTGCACGACTCCAGGATTTTTTGGAGTCGACTAGTCGCCCATCAAAAGTCGCGACTCCGACTATTTGGCGACTCTCGGCCGTTTGGGTCTGTCGCATGATCAATAGGTAAAAAGAATCATACTACAGCCTATACAGTGACTGTTAGTGTCCTTCAATGATTTCAGTTCTACAACCTGAATATTACCCGTATATGTCTCTACTTGAACTGAACTGGCCATGATTTTATGTAACAATGAAATGAAAGACTGCGATGTTGATTGTCATGATGTTTTCCACAGTGATCCAGAGAGTCGACTCTTGCATTCCTAAAGTCGGAGTCACGACTCTTGAAGATAGTCGCGACTCCGACTTTTGCGACTTAGTCGTGCAACAACTATCATCTAGTGATTAAAATCTGTTATGTTGTATGTTAAGTAGTGCTTGCAGCAAAATACCTTTATTTTAGGCCCTAATATATAATTCTAGTGTCTGACATGCAGTAATCTCTCCATGCTGTTGTTCTACTTATGACAGGGTGTTGTACGGCAACCAGATCTCAGACCTGCCAGAGCCCATCTTCAGAGGACTAACCTCCCTCCAGCTCCTCCTCCTGAATGCCAACAGACTCACCTGCATCAGAGGGAACCTCTTCAGGGATCTGATTAAACTCAATCTCTTGTAAGTCCACAGTCATTTTGGAAATTTTATAATGATGATGATGTGGATGATGATGATGATTATGATGATAATAATGATGATAGGATGATGATGATGATGATGATAAGACCTAAAAAAAAATTGTTGTATTGGAGTAACGGCTCACTAAAAATTAGGGTAGGTAGGGCGGTGTTTTTTTTTTATGGGCCACTATCAGCGCCCAATGCTTTCACCTTATGAACTATAAGCCTACAGTCGGCCAATTCAAAAGCCGCTATTTCTTGCAATAGTTCATCAATGACATCATTCAAGCCAAAGTTTCGAAGGACACTGAAATTTAATTTTTGGCCCAAGTGTGCCTGTTACCTTTACTGCATAAGACGCCATGTTGAGGTAAACAGCTCGATCATCGGTAGCTACATGTAGTTAGCGTGGCTAGAGGCTACAGCTCGCGAGGCTCCATATAGAAGCTACGAAGTGCAAACGACGGGAAAATCGCTGTTCTGTCCGCAACACTTCCGGGTTTTCAATTAGGTCGCAAAATCAGCACGATATGCGATATCGATAATATCGATAGCAAAACAAAGTAAGAAAAAAAAAACCGTCGGGTCAGGGATATTTTTAGGGTCGGGCAGGTTACGCCAATACGACAATTTTTTATACCCCCGCCAAACAAAGTTTGAAGGGGGGGGGGGTGGGGGCGGTCGGTCGGTCCGTTGCAAATCTTGCGGATCGAACTACTTTTTCAGTTTTCAACCAATCCTCACGAAAATTGGGTCACACATTGGTCTTGAGGTGAAGATGTGCAGGACACATTTTTCGCATGTGTCGGAAACTGCGTTGCCATGGTAATGGCAAATTTATAGCAAAAATCAGGTAAAAATATTGCAGATCGAACTCCTTATTCAGTTTTTGACCAATCCTCATGAAAATTAGGTCACACATTGGTCTTGAAGAGACATACTTTTTGCATGTGTCGGAAACTGCGTTGCCATGGTAACGGCATATTTATGGTAATAAATCAGGTAAAAACCTTGCGGATCAAATTACTTCCTCAGTTTTTGACCAATCCTCACGAAAATGGGGTCACACATTGGTCTTGAGGTAAAGATGTGCAAGACACATTTTTGGCATGTGTCCGAAACTGCGTTGCCATGGTAACAGCATATTATGGCAATGAGTCAGGTGTGTGATGGAGCGGGGGTATTAATCATCTTCAGTGATATTTCTAGTTTTTTTAAGCCTAATGATGGTGATGATGAAGTTGGTGCTGTTGCTACCGATGATATGATAATGATGATGATGTGATGGTGATGTGGTGATGATGTGGTGATGATGCTGCTGCTGCTACTGATTATCTATTGATGATGTGATGATGATGATGATGATGATGATAATGATGATGATGGTGATAAAAACAAAGGCAGCCAATAACTAATTCTTATACAACTCATGTTATAATCATAAGATTTGGAATATCAATGTGCTTTACAGACAAAGTGAAATAAAAAGGTAATGAACTATTCACAAACTTATTTAATACTACTGATTGATAAATGTAAGTCTGCCTTCCTTTTTGTGACCATTTAAACTGTCACAAGTGATGAAGTCACAAATTACCAACTTTCAGGTCATTTTAGTTAAAATGCTTTCTATGGTGTAACATGATTGTGACCTATTTATCTCAGTAGACTGAACACTAACATAAAGTGTGAAGATACAGTATTCACCCAACATGTTGTTCAAAATAGGTACAATTTCTCAGAAAACTTGTCTGAAGTTTTATGCTTCTAAGTGTCTTGTTACTAATAAATGTATACAGGCTAAGTCTACAAATCTCCCCCTCTTCATATTTTCATCAGAATATACCTGTAGTGATCAAGAATGTGTCTCTAGAGTAGAATGTACTGAAAATACCCACTTTTGTGCAGTCTGAATCACCCGGTTCCTAAGAAATACTATGACAAAGCATGAGTGTTACATCACGTCTCATGCATTTTGATTTCCATTACATAAAAGCTTCAGTTCTTGTAATTTTACACCAGGAATTATCCCTGGTGTATCAGTGTTTGATTTCCTGTGTGATGAAATAAAAAGCAGCTGAGATTTTGTATATGGTGAAAAATAATGTTTTCTCCGCATTCTAAAATGCCTCCATTTTTGAGAAATTGATAAAAAGTAAAAAATGTGGAGGGGGAGGGGAAGGGGGATATTTTGTCAAAGGCAATGTATGTAGTGGATTGCTTTTAAAAAAAATCACAGTATGTATAACCCATTGGAGATGATTTGATTTAACTATAACAAACATTTTCCACAGACTCCACTCCAACACGAGTTAACTACGTTGGAGACGATTTGATTTAACTATAACATGCATTTTCCATAGACTCCCAACACAAGTTAACTCATACTTAGTCTCCAACGGGTTAAATTGAAACAATTTTGATAAGTAGGGACAGTGATTTTCTGTTTCAAGAAAAGGCCTTTTCGGTTTCCAAAAATCTGGAATTCCGTTTCAACTTGTCTGAAAAATGGAAATTCCGTTTTGCCATAGACTTTGTATACATGAAAAAAAATGACAATTCCGTTTTCATAAAACTTGAAACAAATATTTCTCGCTGTTTCTATGTTTTTGTGTCAACTTTTTCTAACTTTTGTTCTCAGTTTCATGTTTTTTCCTTTCAAAAAGTAAAAATTTGGAGAAAAAAGAGGTTTTCCGTGATTTTCCGTTTGAAAACTCATTTTCCGTTTCGAGTTGTGATTTCCGGAATTTCCGTCCATTTTCCGTTATCGCGGAAAATCACTGTCCCTAGATAAGTTTGATTTGGTTACTGATGTCTAGCATAATAATACAATAATTTTTGAAAGATTAATGAAAGAATTGATCAAGCAAAACTACATGTATACTCTGACTTTAAGAGATTTGAAATTTGTTGCATTTTAATCAGAAGTAGTTGATGTTTTCTCATTATTCTTTACCTCAACAGATCTTTGTACGACAATAACATCCGGTCGTTATCCAATGGCACTTTTGATTCGCTGAGAAACTTGCAAACACTGTAAGTAACTAAAAAGTTGCTACTGTATTTTCCATTATGAATTACTCAAATGTTTATGCAAAATTCACCTGCAGCTATGAATATGACAAGGTTGACCTTTGGTGACAGAATGACTGATAGGACACTTGCACGGCTGTCACTAGAAGGAGTATGTTACACCTTCGTTGTAAATTTCTGTCGGCAAATCCGCAAATATTCTCAGGATTGTTTTGAAATCTGAAGACTTTTTGTCTTTTATTTCGCTTTGAATGATGATTTTTGGGGGAAGTTTGTCAGCATACTGTAGAATATTTACATAGTTCTTCACACTGTTCTCGTCAAATTTGCCAACACCAAATTGTGAATGTTATCAATGAACCTTTAAGTTCCACTTTTGAGGTGTGATTTAGCCACTTATTTTTACAGTCATTAACTCCTAACGTGCCAGGGAAATTACAGCTCTATAGACATTGTGTGGTGCAGATTTGCGACTTCAGCATGTTAAGAGTTAAAGAATATAAGACTTTGTAAGCTTTATCATACCAGCACATTCACAGAATCCACAAAAATAACCCTTACATATGGTGTTCTCATTTTCTTGTTTTTCTCCATGCTCATTACAATGTTTTGACATTTGACATCAAGTGCTTGAAATTCCTTGTTCTATTCTGAACCTTGAATCTTTGACATGTTGTTTACGGGAAAAAAAGCTGAAAATTGGCAGTGAAAAAAAAAATCAGGTGTAGCATACCACCTCCTTCCCTGTTACCATGTGAAATTGATCCTGCCCTCCCTACCACCCCCTTTTTTCCCTGAATTGTATTTTGCGTCGAAACCTAAGCGTATTTGCTCGAACATGTCTGAAAGAAAAAGTACGTGTATTCAAGGTGGTAATAGTACTAAGCGAGTAAAGTTTGCGAATAACTCGCTCGCCGGTGTTATTGTCGGAGTGTGAAATATAACACCTAGGTAATCAGGGGTGTCACAAAAGGTGTAAATGAGGGGCTGCCTGGTGAGTTAAAATGGAAAGTCAGCTGACTGAAGCTTGTGGACGCTGTCATGAATTGGGCCAGATTTCCTCGTTTTTGAAGAGAAACTCCCAAATTCCTGTTTCTTGATGGATTTCATAATAATGTCTTGCAAGTAGGAATTCTGGATTGATTTAAAGGGCAGTGACATACATGTAATTGGGAGAAATAAAAAATGCCTCTAGAACCAAACTGGTTGAAAGATATACCAGTGTATACACCAGCTGGAGTGTATCTCCTTACAGTATATTTGCCTTGAATTTGTTTACGTTAGGAGAATCAAGCATGAACACACTGAAACTGTATTTCTCTTGTGTCCCAAGAGAAATTAATGCCATAGAAAGGTACACAACAAATTTATCTGTCACAAGGCATATTGATGGTAGTTCTTTTAAAATGAGTCAATTTTTGACTACAAAATTTTCACAACAGAATCCTTGCAGAGTTTACTTGATTCTAGAATAGTTTTACCCCTAGTTGAGGACTACCCCTAGTCATGTAATTTACCTTTAATACGTAGGCTAAAGTCATAATTGACTTCATAATTTTCGATACATATATATGCTTTCTACTTTCGACTAAGGTTGGTAGATTTATGCTTTTATAATGATATTGTTCATCAGTAAATTCCCTATTAATTCTTGCTTAAATAATTTGAAAGATAAAAAGTCTAAATCATATTTCCAAGAAAGAATTAAATGAAATCACCAACCCAATTTCATACATTATTAAAAGTCATCACACTTCAGCATGCTAGATATATAAATATATAATAAAACCTTTAATCCTGTGAGTGTGAATGAATTCCTAGTTGTATTCATTCTTATACCAAAGAGATATAAATCATGTCTCATGTCATGCCACCACATTATGAACTTACAAAACCATCAACCAAATATGCCGGTGGTGCTGTATTAGTCTGTCTCTGGTTCAATTGTTGAAAGCGCTGACTTATTCCATTCATTTGCCTTTCTTACAATGTAGCTAGTGTGGCACAATTGCAAAATCTTGGCCGACTTGATGAATACTGAATACCAATAAATTATGACATCTGATAAATGAAATTCCTTTCAGGAACTTCCCTGTTAGTTTGCAAGGCCATTGTCCGATAGTTCTGAAGGCAGTGACTGTGACATGAGTGTATACATCCAAATTGTTATTCCCATTTTACCGGGCCGTAGTGTTTTGGGGCCTGCTTATCTGGCTGCTAAAAGCTTAGATGGCATCGGTGAGGGCATTTAAATGCCGTTTAGGTGGAATGTAGCCCAGAGCTGAAATCCCTGTAAGTATGACTGCAGATTTAACGTTTTGAGCGTGGAGTTGCCTGGGATGTAAACTTTAAGGGGGGTCAATTATGCATTGTGGAAATATACCAGATACCTTGAAAAATAGTAAGAATGAACATTACACTGTTCAAGGAAATTGACGTTTTTAGTTTTTAATTTACAAAACAAGCCAATCTTTAAAATTTGCATATGATAATGTCTGTTTTGAAATAATATTCAAATATTTTTCTGATGGCATGATGGTAGGAATATTGTATCATTATTCATAAGTGAGTTGATATCAATGGATATGTGTAGTTCACAGCTGGTATCAAGTTTAAGAGTCTGCACTTGGTCATTAGCATTGAATTAGCTATTGTGTATGCAGTTGTGCCTATGTGTAGCAAACACAAAACCAGAAACAAAACATGATAACCCAACTTACACTGAATAGATAAGATATTATAAACAAACAGAATATATAAAAAATATTATTCTCTTGTCCAACATGTAGGCCTATTATGTGTAATATTCAAGTCGTCATTGAGAAAGAAATATACAGTGTATGAGTATGTTGTGCAGATAGTTTATGTATAGTATTGTGCAAACTCATAATACCAGTAATAACATCTCGCATTCTTAATAACCCATTGAAGATTAAGAATGAGATACATGTATTTCAGGCCGGAGTCTGCAGAGAATGTGTGTTGTAATGAAATCAAATCATCTCCAACGCATCTCCAATGGGTTAATTTGTCTTCATGAAGTTATAATATTCTCATTTAGAAAAGATAAGTCCAAATAATTATACTCAAAAGTTGCTGAAAGCATGTTTCATTATCTTGTGTGGAAATTGCCTTCTTTTATGGAGAAAAAAAATGAGCCGACATTGATTATGATCCTCACATCGAGATGATGCATTACGTCTTGGTCCACTGACCGGTTAGCGGCGCGTTTTTGCCGCAGCGTCATCCGTCATCGCATGCGCAGGTGTGAATTCTGGGTAATAGCAGACCCAGTTATGTAGATCTTGGTGCATGCACATCAGGCAACTAACAACTTCTTGTAAAATAAATTCATAAATATTCAGAATTTCACTAGACTTACCTCGATGTAAGCCTTTTTGATCTGGTCTCTCGCTGATCATTCATGGACGGAAAAAAAATGGGATGGGGAGAGGGAAGATGGAAAACATCAGATGGCAAGGATTATAGGCGACTTGGGATATTGGAAGAAGAAAATCTGCTAATGCATCCTGTTGAAATGGACTTGAGATAGAATGCATATTATGTATGTTTGCAAGCAATTACTGGTACTCTGTCTTGTGTATTTTCATTTTCCTATACGTATATTTTAAAGACACTAGGCTTATATAAAATTGTGGAAGACATGTGTAACAAAATTGTCAAATTTTGCTATCTGACGTGTCTGAAGTATTTGAATGGACAGATGAACACCCTAGAACAAAAAAGTTCAGACAGTTATTCTTTCACTGGTAAAATATCTATAGATAAAAATTGACACATGAATTATTCTCGGCCGATGAAAATTCTGCAACACAGTCTATGGGAAAACTGGTATTGTCTCTCAATGATTTTGACTTTCTTAAGGCACTTAATAATCATTTTGAACTGTAATTTTTTCAGGGCTTCATTTATCATTTCTAGACCTTATCAAAGACACTAGTAGCATGGGGAATCATGTAGCTCACAGTTTTAAAATGAAAATATTGTTATATGATGCCTTTAATGTTAGATACATGTATGAACACAGTGCCAGTATCCATGCTTATTTCCAATGGAGTTAAAGGACCTCATCATCTTGTTCATCTCAAGTAAAGCTTCTCTGTGGATTTATGATGTAGACAAACTTTACAGAAATCATAACATGCAACATAGAAAACATAAAGCCTTGAAGTATTCAAAACTAAAAAAAAAATAGGTATTTGAAAATTTCTATATCAAATAATCTAATCATACAAGTAATGACATTAAATCAACCCCTAAAATGTTGAATCATCAGTAACACTAAAAAAGTGAAGGGAAACGACTATTCTTCATTTTAATGTACATTGTACAATTGAGAGGTAAGGATACATACTCATGCATAGTATTTTTGCAAGTAAGGAAAAAAACACACCAGAAAGTGATAAATGTACAAATGGAATTTTAGATTTTGTGAAATGGAGGAGTTGAGGCTTTTATTGAAGGCTTCGATCTAGAGTAATGGAGAACGAGAATGTGGTGAATGGTGCATCGTGGGTCAGGTGGCCCACACATGTTCCGAGTGCCTTCAATCACTGCACAAGGCAGACATTCCACAAAGGTCACTGGCAATTCATGAACCTGTGATATTGAGGAATGCCTCCCAATTTTGACAATGATATTTTGTGCCATTTCTGAGATTTTCTCCGCTGAAGTCGAGCTACAGTTACTGTTCTTATCACAGTCATGTGGTTCGCCACGGTAATTGACATGTAACTTCAGAAGACTTTTTCAGAAATCAATTCTTTTGGGTTTACACGTAACTCGAAACGTGTCGCTGGCACAATCTTACACCACATATATTGCCCTTTCAATTAGAACTACAAAAATAAAATGTATGACAATAATTTAAAGACACTATATAACACTGTGGAAGACCCATTTAAAAAATGGTCGAACTTTGCTATCTGACATATCTGACAGTGTTTGAATGGACAAATAAACACCCTAGAACACAAAAGTTTGGACAGTTATGCTGTCACTAGTACAATATGTGCAGATACAAATTGGCACATTAATTTTATATCAGCCAATAGGAAATTCTGCAACACAGCAGTCTATGGAGGAAAGCTGGAATGGTCTTTCAATGATTTTCACTTTTTTAAAGCACTTAATGATTGTTTTACACTGCAATTTTTTTTCAGGGCTTCATTTTTAGACCGTATTAAAGACACTAGTAGCATGGGGAATCATGTAGCTCAGAGTTTTTAAATTGGAAACATTGTTATACAATGCCTTTAATTTAGTATCACATTTTAACCCATTGGAAATAATTTGTGTTTGCTATAAGAGGCATTCTCCATAGACCCCAGCCTGAGATATCTCCTACTTAGTCTCCAGTGGATTACATAGAAGAGGATAGCCCTGACTAAAGCAAGCATGATACAGATAGATTTCATTTTTTTTTAATCAGAAAAATGTACAATTTTTATGCATTTGTGGATGATTGCCCAAATAAAAATTTACTTGCCCAAAAATAAACAATAATCAAAAACATTACAAATCATTCCCCCTAATTTTAACCTGTAAGGCCTTTTTATAGCGTTTGACATTTGTTATTTTAAAGTGATAGGCTAACATTGTGGAGCTTCAATTTAAAATTTTGTCAAACTTTGATATCTGAGCTACAAAGTAGTGTTCAAATGGACAAATAAACATCCTAGAATACAAAAGTTTGGAAAGTTACACTGCCAATGGCAAGTTATACATGAGTAAACAATAAAACTCGGGGCGAGTTTTATTAACCTAGGTGTACACATAGTAAGTCTATGGGAGGAAATGGGCAAGTGAATCTGGTCAACTTACGATTTTCACTTTTTTAAAGCACTAAATAATCATTTTGAAATACAATTTTTTCAGGGCTTCATTTTTGACCTCATCAAAGACACTGGTAGCATGGGGAATCATGCGGCTCAGATTTTTTTAACTGTGGTAAATGTTAGCCAATACCTTTAAATCTGGGGGTTGCTAAATGTGTGATTTATGAATTTAAAGAGTCATAAAATGAAGTACAATGAACAAAATAGTGATGAACTTTTGTACACTATGTGTAGGTTAATTAACTGAACAAAAGTTTTAGACATATTTTGTTTGATTTTGGTAAGATTTTTTTTTATATGTTTTGCTCATTTCATGATCAAAATTGTACTTGCTCAATTAGGTAAGTAAATTTTAACATTTTGAGTTTTTTACTTGCCCGACATGAAATTCTACTTGCCCCAGGCGAGCGGGCAAATGCTAGTGTCGAGCCCTGCTAAAGGAGTGGGAAGATCAAGAGATTGGCTTAGCTCTCATCTAATTCTATGAAGACGTTGGCATCCCCACATACCATTGTGTATCTTCCCAACCCAGATGGCATCTCGCTGTCTCCTGTCATCACCTCAACTTGTCGTTCTCCTCCTCGCACTTGCCGTTTCCTTGGCCAGTACATTGCCCCTGTAAGAATTGCCCCGGGTTATGAAACGACCCATGTTTTCGCACCCATTCCTTGTGTCTTTTTTCCCCTGATGTCATTGTATTAAGTAGATGGGTGGGCTAATAAAAACTTTCAGGACATGGAGGTCGTGTGTGTATGTCACTGTATGCTGCCAAACTTGTGCAGTCCCTTTTAACCTGTCGTTTGCTAGAATGGCAATGGCATTGCTTTGCATACTTTCATGAAAACATACTGAATTAAGGCCAGCTTGTTAAGAGGTATTTCCGTGTAACAAAATCCAACCACTCTCTCCCGTTTCTGTGGGTGGCCTAACCGACTCAGCTGTAGTGTTGAGATACATGCACATAGACATTGGTGTCTTCGATGCTTGTATTCCGAGAACGGAAAATTTGGTTGTATTCCCCAGAAACGGAAATCCAGTTTCTGTCATTTAATCTGTTTTCAAAATATCTTCATTTTAGTGGGTTACATGTCAAGTTGCGTTGCATTTTTAAGATTCTGTGGTAAACATGCTATAGTCTCGAGACCTGAAGGCAATACCATGGTAGTGCTACTACCTTCATGATACAATTGACCTATAACTGTTCCCTTATTTCCTGAAGTATTTGTGTGAAATCAATTGCTGGGACTATTCCTTACCTCTGAATAGAAACCTAACCAAGGGGGTCCTTGGCCGGCACAAAAGTCTAATCAAACATCAACTTACAAAAGCAATTGACAAAATTCCACAGGCTGTGTTGATTGGCGTGCAGGATTAACAGTCAGATAACTACGGATTAAAACAACTTTATACAAATTGTTGGGGTGAGATGCGGGAGCAATCGGTGGGCTTCTGCTGGGGAGGCAGTCGCCAGTCACAAGGGTATATTGTTGAGGTGCTGTAGAGGTGTTGGAGTGGGGTAACACCTTCTGTAAGGTACCCACCTCACGTTTTGTTCCCTGCCCACTTGACATCAGCTTACGGGCCAAGAGTAGAATACGAGAAATCAACCAGAACAAATTCCGTCTGTCTGCAAGGTCGAGCAGCTCGTGATAATCCAGTATAAGAAAGAACTGCTTCTTTCTTTTCAGTTGAAAAAGTTAACCAAAAGTGTTCACAAATGTGTAAGAAGACGTTTCCTGTGTTTTGAATGAAACAGGAGTGTTATGCAACTTGCATTGGTATTCCTCTTTTACCAACACAGTTGTAAAACATAAATGTTATGTGGGACTACAGGATACAATAGAACAAGAGAATCATTCCTTGGTCTGTTTAATACAATGAAGCCAATTTTCTGCTGTTGCTTTTATCCCGGATTAAGAGCAGATTAATGTGATAAACCCTTTTAAACCGATAAGAAACAGTGAAAACATTCTGTAGAATTTACATTAAATGCATCTTTGTGTCATTGTATTGTAAATTTTTGGATACATATAAGTTGGTGGTTAATCAAGTAATGATTGTGTTTTCTACTTTCTGTTCTTTTCTCCACCTTTTTTTGAAAGAAAATACCAATGATATTTGTTGTATTGAATGCAGTTTGTTACGGTTAAAAATAGCTGATGTCTTGTATGTAGGCCTACTTGGTATCTGGGTTTAAGTCCCAAAGAAAACAACTGAAAATAACATGTAGAAAGTAACTTTGTTCATAAAA
>JZLH01S0336166.1:0-24541 GCA_001188425.1 Eucidaris tribuloides
TGGAGTAGATGCAAATTTAAAGTCACGGTTTAACCATAGTACCGATTAAAAAAAAAAACAGGTGCATCAACCAACGTGCTATTGGTGTCTCTAGTGTGTTGTTAAATGTGAAGCCCTAGGAATAAAAATTCACGCCCAACAATCATTACGTGCTTTTGAAAAAAGGGGAAAGACAAATTAGTGCCTTGTTTTAAATTACAAATTTCTCCAGAGAGTTTCGTGTTTTAATAAACCACCCCATTGAGGTATATTATCAAGGTCATACAGTGGCGACCGGAAGCATTGTAACGTTCTAAACGCGTTTAGTGAAACGCGTTCCTTGAAAGGATGTTCAAACGCGATGAAACGCAAAGCCAGCGTAGTATTTGCGTGCCTTGCGTTTATTGAAACGAATTCTTTTCTGGAATCGCGTTTGTACGCGTTCGAAACGTGACGATACTTTCGGTCGCCACTCATATTGATAGTGGTACTACAGCATAAATTTCAAAACTGTGTTTGTTCTTATCTATTTGAACATTATTGTACATCTCAGACATCAAAGTTACACATTTTTGAATTACAGTTTAAAGGCTAAAATGGCATGATTAGGATCAAATTTTAAAGTCATTGTTTAAGTATGCTTCCAATTCAAAATAGAAGTGATATGCAGGACCTGCTGTGCTATTAATGTCTCTGGTGTGTTGTTAAATGTGAATCCAGAGTACACTTGAAAATATCTCAAGAAGCAAACGATTTCTGACATACCAATGTATACACTACCTGAAGTGAAAATGTTGGTTGGATGGATTTATTTTGAATGTGTTTAATTAAGGAGAATCAAACTTGAGCGCACAATTATTGAATTACTGTCGTGCCCCGATAGAAATTAAAACTTCACAACAAATTTGCCTGTACCAAGAAATACTGATGAAAGTTCTTTTAAAAGAAGTCAAAATTTGATCACAAATATTTCAGAGCAAAATCCTTGCATAATTTACTTGATTCTTGAATAGTTTTACCTCAAGCTGAACACTACGTCCAATTATGTTATTCACCTTTAAAGTTTAAAACATAGTCTCTTAAAGCTCATTTAGTTTTGGGCATTTTTTTTGTTATTCTGAAAGCTGGTATGCCCCAAAGTCATAACCCGCCAATAATACATTCTGAATAGTTCTTTAGTTTTTTTTACTTACGTTAATGAAAAAATCTCGGGGGAACCCGAATTGTCGACTATATTTATATTATAGCATCAAAGGGTTAAAAGGTTTCAGGATTACAGGTATACTCATCTGAAAGAGCAGACTCTGCCGTCTTCAGATGAGGTATAGCTCATATAACCTTTTTAACCCTTGGATGCCTAATAATGTAACATATAGCCGAAAATTCGGGGTCCCCCCCCCCCGCAGATTTTTCATTAATTAATTAAAAAAAAACCTAAAAGACAAAAAAAGCTTATATGAGTTCACACCGTCATCCTGAAAGAGCAGAGTCTGCTCTTTTAGATGAGGTTATAAAAATGCAACCTTAAAGCCTTTTAACCATTTGAATGCTATAATGTAAAATATAGTCGAAAATCTCGGGGGTCCCCTCGAGATTTTTCATTAACTAATAAAAAAAAAATTAAAGACATTCAGAATCTATTATTGCAGGGTTATGACTTTGGGGCATAAAGCTTTCAAAAAACAAAAAATCCCCAAAACTAAACTTTGGCTTTAACGTCCGATTTTTCGGAGTGAGATTTCTCACATCGGGGTATAGGTTTGCGACGTGTTGGCGTTAGTGCGTTAACGGATCTGACTTTGTATATCGTTTACAATGAATGTCAGATATGTCATAAATTACTGATGAACATTGTTTATTCACAGTGTAGATCAATATACCCTCGATGGTGGCGCTAATGATAATTCTTGAATGATAAACTCACCAGAAGGCAATGTAAACATTGTGACGTAAACATCGGACCATGAAGTGTCACCATTTTGAAATATAAGGTTCATACCAAACTGGATATCCCCAATGTAGTGTTATTCCTGTATTATTACTGCAGAATCAAATTTGACTCGGAATTTAATCAGAATGGTGTGGCGTGAACTGAGAATAGAATAAATTCGAGTCAAAATGACTCGAAAATCCAAGTCACTTTAACTCAGAACGGAGTAGGCCCCTAGCTGACTGGATATTCTAAATGTAGTGTCATTCCACTATTATTACTGCAGAGTAGGCCCCTGGCTGACTAGATATTCTAAATGTAGTGTCATTCCACTATTATTACTGCAGAGTCAAATTTGACTCGGAATGGAGTCAGAGTTGTGTGGCGTGAACCAAGAATAAAATAAATTCGGGTCCAACGGACTCGGAAATCCGAGTCACTTTAACTCAGAATAGAGTAGACCCCCAGCTGACTCAATTTCGAGTCAAATGTGACTCCGAAGAAATAAGAGTACACAAGGTCGTCATAGTAGTGTGTTGGAGTATTCTTTAGTAAAATGTTAACATAAATCACACATTTTCCGGTAGGTTTAAGCTTCCATTACTATCCTGTTACAGCTATTAATTATTTTATCCTATACAATTTCATATGCACACCTTCACAGTGCATGCAAAAGAGTTTTATCTATGGGTATTTCTTAGATTGTTAAGATATTTAATTACTCTAATTACCTTAATTGCAGTAAAAGTAGTACATCATGTTGTTGTAATAAATTTACGGAATTATTTAATTAAAAATTCTTAAACAAAATAATGATTCTTTGTCGTTAGTTCGTATTCAAGGAAGAGGGCTTTTGGAGGATAATCTCACCTTTTCACGATTTCAGTAATGTTTGACCTGTTAATTCTAAGGTCAGTAAAATATACCTGGATGTGTTTTCATTTTTCTTACTCAGACTAAGTGCAACAACAAACTCAAATCTTTGAATTATTCGTTGGTGGTAGGTCATTATGTTCAACTTACAAGTTCCGCTGCATTGGCACCAAAAATACAGTTCATCCGAGTGAAGTGACGTCTTATTTCTGAATATGCATGGCTTATTTTATAAAAAAAAACATATTTCATAACACTGTCAATCATGTGACACTCTCCATTTTATAATGCAATCGAAATGCAATATTAATGTTCGGTGTGTTATATCAAGTGTCTCGTGATTATCTCTGTAATAAAGCTTCGAGCCAGGGCGATGGATACAGGAAACTTCTGTCATAAATCTCGTTGATCATTAACTAGGAAAAGTGTTCGGATGCAGACAGTATCCAATCAGCAGAGAAGCTGGGGAAAATTACGACTCGTTAATGCTTCAACCCCCCCCCCTCCCTCTCTCTCTCTTTCTTTCTTTATATCCTTCCGTGAGACATTGGGAGGCAGTTATGTGTCGGTGTGAAATTAACATTAAAGACAACCCGTCCCTTTTGCAGATCACCATAAAACCACCAAAACATTGGCAAAACCTGGAGCAAGATAGGTAACCTGTATATATTCAAAATTTAAAAATCATAAAATCATGTAAAATTCAAATAATACACATAAACGATGCCTGATTAACAGTGTATGCCTCAGGCTTTTGGTAGTTTTGTTTGTTGAAATGTTGAAATGTTGCTCTGTGTTGAGTTATATGTTTACTATTTAATATTACAACACAAATTATAAACATAATTTGTACTTCAGAAGCAATCATTAAACAGTTTCTTAATTCATAAAAATTTAGGACTTCACACACGACAACAAAATGGGAACTGTAACACAGACTGATACCTTTTTTCGTGGTACGAAAAAAGTCATTTTGAAATTTAACGGCATGTTTTTCTTTGCACACAGCAAGCTTCCAAATGTTATAGTTTCAGAGATGGTCTTACATCATATAATCTTCAATTCATCATGGTGATTAGCGATTCGAAAGTTCAAGCTTGTAAAGGAGACGGACAATCTTTAAGCATTGACGCTCTTAGTCCCACGTACTAAATTGTGTGTTGTTTTCGGAATTGTCACTGCAAGCGACTATGTTTAAAGGGAAATGGCCAGATTGAAAGTTGTCCTCAACTTATGTCACAGTGTTCGCATAATCCAGTACACTGTAGCTGTGAAAATTTTATGGTCATACATTTTCTTTTTTGTTTACAATTATCATCAGAAAAAATTCCGTGACGGTGAAATTTGTTGTGTAGCTTTCTATGAGATCAAGTCCTTAGAGGCCAGGAGATTAATCAAATACTGTTAAAGGTTTCTTCTAAAATAAACAATTTGAAGACAAATTCTTCCAGCCTCTCTATACACTCTATCCATATTGGTATATGTTTAAACTCATTTGGTTCTTGAGGCATTTTTTACTTCTCCCATTTGGCCTTTATATCAATGTAGAACACGAACTAATGTTTGGATACACGTATGATAATCAGTACCAGTTTGAGTGTCTAATCATATTGAAGATCTTGTTTTCATTGGAAAGTACAGGACAATGGCGCCAACCTTTGTTCAAAAATAAAAGTTGGTCTGTGTTTCGTGATGTTTGTATGTCATATAGTTGTTGTTTTTACACAAACTCTTTATTACAAAAAAAATTTAGAAAAGAAAAATATTAAACATGTATTTGGGGGCAGCGACATTTTATTAATGGGATGCTGTCTGTCTAAGATCACTCTCGTTAATATATACACGATTCATGCATAATTCTTGATTTTTCAATCAAAATGTGAAGAAAAAAAATCGTGTGATAATAATCATGATTTTAGTAAAAAACAACAACAAAATATGTTGTACTTTTGTGAGACTGTATCATTACTGTATTGACATGATTGATGTGGTCGAAGCAAACCTGATTATACGAGACACGAAATTCCAGCTGTGGTGTCTTTCTACGACACGTTTAACCAAATACAAGTCTCTGCATGAAAATATCGTATACAGTCTCATGTTTTTTTGCTTTTCCTACTCACTGGAATTGGCAAAATGGTATTGGCCAGAAACACTAAGTTTTGGAAATTATGTAAAGCTTACAATAACTGAATGTAACAAATTGACGGGGTGTGTTTACATTTACGTGGGCGAGAGTAAAAGAAACAAACAAACAAAAATGGGATTCTCCTCTCAGCAAAAGAAGCTTCCGTCGTTCGTAAATCTGCAATTGCGGCTAAATGTATTTTGCCTGTAGATTTACAATCCGTCATCACACTGTTAATTTGAGACTTTCAGCCCACTATCACTTCAGTATTTCTTTCAGTCCGACTGATATTGTAAAGAAAATTACTCAAAATTGTCTCTAACATTATGAAAATATGTCAAGAAGTTGGGGTAGAAGGGACACTAATGTATTCCACTTCCGTATTCAAGCATTTCGCCAATTTCCTCCACAATTACTGTCTGAATCCTTTGTCCGAACGGAGAGATTGCTTTTCATTCAAAAATGATAACAGACGTAGACGGAAGCTTACTGCCTAATGCAAATACACGTATACATGTATAAGTCAAGGTCGAATGCAACGTAACGAGATGGATACATACTTAGGTCAAATTAAGCTCATTCGATGCGGAGAAAGAAAATCAGAGATATAAATACGAACATTGTTCGTAGAAGTGAAATCAATGTTAGCTTGCCATACACTCTAAAATCCCAAATATTAAATCAACGTTTTAAACCTCCGAAGAATGACATCACTTTGTAAATATAACATCCAACCTTTTATCCTATTCAGAAGAAGAAGAAGAAGAAGAAGAAGAAGGATAAGAAGAAGAAGAAGAAGAAGGAGAAGAAAAAGAAGAAGGAAAAGAAGAAGGAGAAGAAGGAGAAGAAGAAGAAGAAGAAGAAGAAGAAGAAAAAAGAAGAACATCGACGACAACAACAAAACAATCACCTGATGATGATTGTGAGGAGGAGGATCATCATCATCATCATTATCATCATAACATTGATGCTGTCAATGCTGATGATGGTGGTGATGATGAATATTTCAATATGAGGATGGGGAAGATGATGGTTATGATGATGATGATGATGATGATGATGCTGATGATCATCATAACAATGACATTGTCAATGGTGATGATGGTGGTGATGATGATTATTACAATATGATGATGGGGAAGATGATGGTGGTGATGATGATGATGATGATGATGATGATGATGATGATCATGATCATGATCATGATCATAACAATGATATTGTCAATGGTGATGATGATGGTGATGATGATGATTAGTACAGTATGAGGATGGAGAAGAAGATTGTCGTGATAGTGATGATGATGATTATGAGGAGGAGGAGGATGCAGAAAACCCAATAGGAACCCCAATCTTTGGGGTTCCTATATTTCTCGTTATGTCGAAAAAATGGGGCCCGAACGATTCGTGGATTTACCACTGCAGTGATGCTCATAAATCAGTTAAATATACGTTGCTTAAAGGTTTTTTTTTTTCGTGATCGAACCTTGTCTATACAGACAGACTTCAGGTGCTTGGTTAAACATGTTCTGATAGGTCATGAAAACTGTGTGAAAATACGAAACTAATGTCCTTATCATGACGTTGATGAATCCTTACTTTGAGTGGTCATTCATGTGAGAATTGTAACCCAAGAGGGCCAACTGTAGGATAAAGTACATTTCAAGAAGTAATGCAACATTTACAAAAACGATGATTACATTACTGATCCAAATTAAAAAAATAATGGTGATGATGATGATACTACTACCACTACTACTCGTTACTACACGATTCAACGTCGATCTGGCGCTGCTCAGTGGCTGCCGGGCCCACGATCAATTGGGTAAAATGAATTTTCGGAGGATTTCTATTTCTGATTTCTATTTCGAACAATATAATATGGATTATTATTATTATTATTATTACTATTACTACTACTGCTACTACTATTAACTACTACTACTTCTGCTACTACTACTACTTCTACCGCTTCTACTTCTACTACTACTACTACTACTACTACTACTACTACTACTACTACTACTACTACTATTAGTACTACTGCTACTACTACTACTACTACTACTACTACTACTACTGCCACTACTACTACTACTACTACTACTTCTACCCTTCTACTTCTACTACTACTACTACTACTACTACTACTACTACTACTACTACTACTACTGCTACTACTACTAATGATAATAAAGCAGTCCATAATATAAATACAAGTATTTTGATTCCTCAAACCATCCGCACTCCACTTAACATTATCATAATTATGTTTGGCGGCGATCTCTTTTTCCTTTTTTCTTATATCCCCACCCCCACCTTTTTACGATACGCGAGAATCTCGCAACTATACGGCACTATCCTGCCGTCTGTCTGTTCAGGTGGTATGTTTGAAACTCTCTCCCTTTTAAAGTGGCGCGACAATGCAAATATTACTCGTCACGATACACTCATGATTACGGGCAAGCTGAGTCACCAAGGAGAGAACAGGTTCTCAGTATTTACGATTGCTCTCGAAATTCCACTGGTTGTTTGTATGAGCGAGTTGGATATATACTCTTCAATTTTCCCTCTCCACAGAGAAGTAGATTTTTTTTTTGGCTGATGCAAGAAGGCAGTGCTGGAATTTGTTCGAATCTTCATCACGAAATCAATAATTCATCGTGACCCGTCACACTTCCAACGTCCTGACTTTAATTAAAGACTTTGTTGATCAATTAAATGTTATTTGTAAAGTTCATCGCCTCCCACGTGTCTGCGTATTTGTCAAAACAGAAAAATAAAAGCTGGTTTTAAATGCCGTATTCATTTAAAATTTAAAGTTAAATAAATTCATCAACAAAAAGGCCTGCGTAATGTCAAAACAGCAAAAAGAAGTAAAAGCTTAGTTTAAATACCGTATGTATTTACAAATTGAAGTGAAATAGATTCAACAACAAGTTCTGTGTAATGTAAAACAGAAAGAAATAAAAGCTTATTTTAAACACCGTACTCATTTACAAATTGAAGTTAAATAAATTCACCAACAACCAGGCCTGTGTAATATCAAAAACAAAGAAATAAAAGCTGTTTTTTAAATGCCGTATTCGTTTACAATTTGAGGTTAGATAAATTCATCAACAACAAGAGCTGAGGTAGAAAAACACCCTCGACTCTCTTTTTCCAGGTGTGCATATTAAATTTTTTTGCTACTATCTATATTACAGTAAATTACCCGCCTTTAGGTATGATTAAGGTTTCACCATACCCATACTATTTACATGATATTTGTAATCATTATGTGCGTAGGGGAAACAATTTTATTTTGTATATCTGCAATAACGCCTTCTTCAACTGAATCTATAATGTATTAGATATTCAAAACCTCAAACTAGAATGCACCAGCAACACCACACAAAGAAAACAATCATATTTCATGAATCTTGTTTTGCAGGCAAACCCTTTAAACCCCATTGAGTTGTACAGACGCCATGCATATAGAGCAAAATGCTCAGTTCGCCTTAACAAAATAAATTGCAGGCGTTGTATTCATTCGCACATAAGCCGTGATGAATTCAATTTGAAATGGGGTGATCGGTGATTCAAAGATTTAAATACAAGTCCAAAAGGATTTCGAAAATTAAATCTATATGTAATACAGAGTGGACATACTTTTGTACAAGCACCGGTGCAATCAATGCCATTGTACCTATGATAAAAATAAGGAAATCATAGAATTATATGCCGGCATCGATTCTAGTTGTATTCACACTTCAAACCGTTCGCAGTCGAATAAGAATTTGACAAATTGAGTTCGTGCTTTATTGATTTCTCTCCTTGTTAATATAGTGTCGTTGAGATCATGGGGATGAAACATCTTACGGTGTGTGTGTGTGTGTGTGTGTGTGTGTGTGTGTGTGTGTGTGTGTGTGTGTGTGTGTGTGTGTGTGTGTGTGTGTGTGTGTGTGTGTGTGTGTGTGTGTGTGTGTGTGTGTGTGTGTGTGTGCGTTTGTGTGCGTGTTTTAATTGCATACGATAAATATATCGGACATAATCACAGCCCCACCGCCAATGATATGTTTTTGTGTGGGAAAGAGTCCAAAGAATATTTTCAACTTACAATTAAATAACGCATTATTTTTGTTTATGTGGGGGCGTGGTGGATTACTGGATATGAAGAAGGACTCTGGCCAGTGATCCTAGGTTGAATCCTGTCGCGACACTTATATCCTGTGATAGGATACTTTATCCACTGGCAGATTAAGCTAGTCTTCCCCCGTGGCCGAAATGGCTGGGGCACAGTGACCTGGGAGGGGGGACGGAGGGGGGATGTCACAACCCCACACCGTGCCGTGATGAGAGTCGAATGAACACTAATATTCGTACATAAAACCTAGCCAATACCAATCTGCCAATCCCCCACCCATAATCTTTTTCTGGATCTGTTCCTGTTGTCCTCATCACTCCCACCAGCCACCGTTTGTATTATAGTATGGTACCGGTATGGATGAGAAAGATAATCTTGGTACTGAGTGTGTGTTAGCTCTTGAGACTAATTATGTGTGCACGTGCTTGCGTTTCTATATAGTTAGCACGTGTGTATGCGTGAAGCTGTGAGCAATGTTATTTTATTTTTGTCGATATGTGAGTGGACTGCCCCATACTCCAAATACCCCAAAAGCTGGCTTCACTTTGGAGTTTGATACCAAATGAGATAAGAATATTCGCTTGGAGGTTGTGGTAAAATAAATATTCAGGTTTGGTGAAATTGACCGTGTTAAACAATGAGGACAATGATATCTTTAGGGAGGAGATGGAGAAGAAGAACAAAAGTACAAGAAGAAGAAGAAACAAGAATAAGTACAAGGAGAAGAACAAGAATAACATGCAGTAGAACTGGAGCAAGAACAGGACGAAGTAGGAGGAATATCCTGGAATATATTCGATTGTTAACGTGACATCGTTTATATT
Source organism: Eucidaris tribuloides (assembly GCA_001188425.1). Classification (NCBI taxonomy): domain Eukaryota; kingdom Metazoa; phylum Echinodermata; class Echinoidea; order Cidaroida; family Cidaridae; genus Eucidaris; species Eucidaris tribuloides. The sequence goes on from JZLH01S0336166.1 coordinate 9,860, forward strand.
GAAATAAAGGCGTTAAAATAAGGCTAGAAAAATTAAACATCTGTGTAAATTGATGGTGTGTCCCTCTAGGTACATTCTACCGTGAAATTTGATTCCACAGTTTTCTCCAGTTTTAGTCAAGTTTGTGTGTATAATAGTTCCCCCCCCCCCCTCCCACACACACACGTTTAGACCGTGCTACTTTCACATCTACGGATGATCATCAATGTGCATACACCGGGCGGATGCGTTAGTATACAAATAATGAATGTTGAGTTCAATGATACGAATATTTTTCATGAGTTGAAAGATTAAACGTTCCATTCAACAATTGAAAATATTCGTACCATTGAACGGATGATAAAACATTCATTTGTTTTATACAACACTATAAAATACATATAGATCTTTGTCATTTGATTGGAGGCTTGTAAAGTATGAAAAATAAAGTCATAAGGCCTCTTTCTGGCTTATTCACAACTTCATCATGTTCAGTACACGTGTGTGTAGTCAGTATCTCGGTAGTTTCCTCATTTTAGTCTAAATTTCGCGGAACGTTTAAATCCTTATATAAACAATGAGTTTTATGTTAAATTAAAGTTCAAACTTAAACAAAACTTATTACAGTACGTACATCACACGGCTAAGTGGAGCAGCGCGCGCTTCACACAGTTGGTATGCACATTGCAACACACAGTACGGTAACATTTCACGAACCGTGGAATGGAACGAAAATGGAACCAACGTGCACCCAAAAATGGAACCAAATTTCATGCTGCGCTGAATGGAGTATTTATTCAATATCATGTGACCAACAATCCTCCAATCAAATGACAAGGATCTACTTGGATGTTGTATAATGTGTATTGTGAACACGTTGACATGTACACGTGCACAAATACAATCATTTACACGTGTACATGGTCGCTTATCTTACATTAATTACCATATTTCAAGTAGTATAATCTTAATCCACCAGAAAGAAGTCCACAAACGCAAGGTTCCGCAACATCGAACCAAATGAGTTCACGTCCCTACTTCAGTTTGTGTAATTGCATCATTACAGACATTATTGGGGGTGTCTCCATCTTCTTATCTTGTACTTTTTCTTTTTCTTCTTTCTCATATTCCTCCTTCTTGTTCATCACCATCACCATCACTATCACCATCTTCTTCTTCTTCTTCTTCTTCTTCTTCTTCTTCTTCTTCTTCTTCTTCTCCCTTCTTCTTCTTCTTCTCTTCTTCTTCTCCTTTTCCATCTTCTCTTTTTCGTATTCTGCTTCTTCTTTCTAGTGAAAATACTTCTACGTAACAGATCTGTTAAACGCGTCTCCTCCTTCCTCGTTATTCTAATTGTTCTTCTTTTCTTCTTTCTTCTTCTCTTTCTTCTTCTTCTTCTTCTTCTTCTTCTTCTTCTTCTTCTTCTTCTTCTTCTCCTCCTCCTCCTCCTCCTCCTTCTCCTCCTTCTTCTTCGTTTTCTTTTTCCTTTTCTTATTCATTTTTCTTCTCTTTCGTCTCCTCCTCCTCCTCCTCTCCTTCTTCTCTATCTCTTCTCTTTTCTCTCTCCCTTCCTTTCTTGCTTCCTCTTTTTGATTCATTCTTCCTTTTTTAACTTGCCTTTTGAATCACGAAAATGTTTGTAAGGGCATGCCACCCCCCCCCCCTTTGGAAAATCCTGGATCTACAGCTGCAATGGAATACTCACCTAGTCTTAGCTTTACCAGAGCATACCGTGTCGAATGGCTTCATGAAAATATGTAAAGACCTAGAGCTGACCCATACTTGAGTGTAACGAGATTACGAAACCTGATAGGACTCTCCTTGAAAATCCAGCTTCAAGGATTGAAAAAATGAGGTCAAAGTACATAACTCTGCCCCAATTGAAATAAAAAGATCTAATGGGTTGATATAAATGACGCCATATTAAGCTTCCAAGCATCATGTAAGATCATATTCAACTCACATTTGTATTCATTTGTAATATTTCATCATCAATGCGAGAATAAATCTTTCAAAAATGATTCAACAGACCTAATCAAGTACAAAATACAGTAAGTCATTGTCGTCATTCTACTCCATGGCTTTTTGAATAGTAGTGGTGTATTGACATGTCATACAAGCAGTACCACATTTGAGTCTTTACCTTTTGTTCATTTAAGTCTTTGCCTTCGTCCCTCCCTCCTCAATCATAATAGCTTAATCCAGATTTTTCTCTATCCCTCCTTGCAAAGTGACCAAAGAGCGGTACGATACAGATTTTGACATAATTTAAAGTGACAACAAAAGGGGAAAAAATGACATGCAAAGACTATGTAGTATGGGATTTTGGTTCATTAATTCCATTGTATTCGTAAAACCCAATGCTATGTTCATCAATTTCTTCGGCCGAAACAATCTTATTTCGCATCGGCATAGAAAAGCAAGCATTCTAAGTTTCCCACCACTTTACATAATAGCCTCTAATATTGCTTTTACCCACATTTCTATTCAAGAAGACAAGATGAGAAGTGAATGGATTGAAGAGGTCTTTTTCTTGATTTAAAAACCGTTCACCTCCGTGTGTTTATTTCGTACTTTTAATATTAGTCTGTGTTACTCTAATCAGCATGGTACTTCAGTTTCGTTTCCACTCTTACAGGAAACTTTGTAATTAAAATAGCATACAGTTCGGGTAAAAAGGGTTGTCTTACTGATATACAGCATTTATCAAAAATTGTGCAAGCAAAAGCGTACTCTTTGGCAATTAGAAGATATTATGGTGACTGACGCTTGCATAAACATCAAGAGCATAGTCTAAGTTTTCAAATTGCGTGTGTTTTGTTCAATTCGCTTATTTTAATCTGGAGATATCATTCATTTCATTTCATTTCATTTATTCACCATTTAAAGAAAAATCATAAAAACATAACAATATACAAAGCAAATGGTTTGGTACCCTGTGAAGCTACAGAGAGCTTATCTTGACAGGGCCCAGAAGTTAAAAACCAAAACAAATTATCATTCAACATAACATACAATAAGTGATAAAAACATCTTACAATGAGCTACAAAACACTGTGACAACAAAATGAACAATTACGCTACATTATCTTACATTACATTACATTACATTACATTACATTACATTACGTTAACATTACGATACATTACATTACAATACAACGGAATACCGTACCGCACAGTAATACGATACGATGGGATACATAACAGAGAAGACGAAACGGCAAGTGTACAGGAAAATGTTGAGACAACTTTTGTGTTTCTAATTATTTTGGGGGAAAATGGATAAAAAGATTAACTTTCTTCAGTATGATTCAGTAATAATTCTTTTCTATATAACCGCTTAAACTTTGATATCGTAGTACTCATTTGTATGTTTTCATCTAAATTATTCCATATGTGGGGACCTTTATAACGAATTGAGTTTTGACCGGTAACTGTGTGTGCTAAATGATAATGGAGTTGTTGGTTTTGGCGAGATACGTCAATCTAACAACGAAAGTATCAATCACATTGTAACCCTTATCTGAGGGAAGAGGGCCTGGTGCTCTCATTGACTGTAACAAAAGTGGTACAATTGTGATTTTACTCTGTCGTTGTTAAGAAAACTTATCTCGAGATTAAAACAAGCAAATTTAACAGAAGAGACGCTATTTGAAAGCTAAGACTGTATTCTTGATGCTAATGCAAGTATCACGTCAGAACAGCATTGTTAATTTCTAAAGAGGGCGCTGTTCTCTTGCACAATATTTTTTGTAAACACACTGTAGCCCTTCATGGCAAGTCCGAGTTTTTCGTGGGGTATTGAGGTAATTTGATGAAATGTACAATTTTGATTGCCCGTCAGCGGTAATGAATTCCTAAACTTCCGGCCTTTACGATAACGTTTACACAGTACTGAGTCTACACTCGGCGGTCCCCACGACGCACTGTTAACTTTAATTTCTCTACGGTATCATTGCGCGTGCCGGGCACGTTACATCATCCCAATTTTCTTCAGACCTCGCCGGAAAACGTCGGAGAGTAATTAAATTGAGATTCCAGTGAAGTAGGTGTTTTTTCTTATTTTGTGGATGTCACGTCGAGTGGTTCTGTCTCAGAATGGATGAAGTGTGTTGCATGAAAATTTGTTCACAACACAGTTAAGATGAAATGACAATTGGGCAATTATGTCGTTTGTGTTATTAGTTTTTTTTTCGAGTAACAATATGTCACGTAATTTTTTCGATGATTTAACAAACTAGACCAATTTCACTGGTAAATGTGTGGCATCAGCTGATGATATGATAACAGAGTACAATATAACAACTTTAACAACAATAACTAAAATAACCACAACAATGATAATGATCGTAACAATAGTGAAAAGGATAAAGCTAATATCTCGCGAGAATAGCACAAATAAACAAGACTACGGTATATTATTTTTATAAGTTAATACTATAAACTATATACTATTAGTTCCGTTCTGTATGTGTAAAAAATTATGACTCTATTCTTATTACTTTTGCTAACATCAAAAACCTCTTAAGTTTGTTGTTGGTTTTTTCAGGTAACTATCAACTCCCTCAGTCCAATATCACGATTGTATGAAATATGAGTATGAGTATCGAGTGAGGTTTAATATTAAGAATTGGCGTATTGGCACAATTCCCCCTTTTTGTACAGCTGTCAATTGATGATCGGTATGTTATGTTACAAAATATATTTATCTATGTATTTATTATATACACTCTTAAAAATTTCGGGTCAGTCTGACTCGGAGAAAGGATCCGTTGGGGGCACACCCGGAAAAGGGTCAGACTTAACCACATTCCGGGTCTATATAGTTTGACCAAAATCCAAGTCAGTTTTACTCATATTTTGGTCAACCTTGACCCGGAATTTGGTTAAAATTGACCCTTTCCGGGTGTGCTCCCAACGGATTTCTTTTCCGATACATGTACATGTAACTGATTGATTGATTACTTGAGCGATTACGTATTTATTTATCGATTTATGTACTATATGCTGTTTCATGTATTTATTTCATTTATTTTGTATCCATTTATAATCTTTTCCACGTCTTGTGATTTTCTGATACATGGGTGTATCTTTCCTGCGTGGGTGATGATTATAATTTTGGGGGACCTTTTCACAATGAAATAACAGCGAGATGTGATTAAAATGTACCTGAGCAATGCTTTTCCATGTATGTCATTCTAAAAAGTCCCTCAAATATAATGTTAGTGGAAAAAAATGTGTGTCTTTTAAAATTCTTGGAGGGTCGTAAGACTCTGCCGACGCCCCCTTGGATAAACACATGTGATATGAAGTTGAAATCCAGCAACTCTTCCCATATGTTCCAGTACACGCTGAACAGGATGTAAAATGTAATTGAAGAGAATGGCGAGATCGAAATGATGATAAGGTCAGAATCATCGTAATAATTATCTTCCTTTCCTCCCAATTAGCAGTGTAATAACAACTAGAAGGGGTCATGCCAGAATGGTGTCAAGTATGAATATCATCAAGGATAAAAATATTACAAAGTTCCTTGTAAAATTGTATTGCGTAAAAGGTAAAAAGGTAAAACTATTTGTGTCAACTAAGAATACTCTGTTGTTATATTTTGTATGTCTTGTTTATGATGAATTGGATTTTTTGATGATTGTCTAGGCGTGTTTTTTCCGTGCCCAGGAGCATTGGGCTGAGCCGCTAATGGAAGAGATTTTTCCCCCTCTAATTCTTTGCTTCCTTCTAATTTTGACCGTCTGAGCACCAGTTTAATCTTAGAAACTTGCAAAAACACTCACATTTTCTTTTTAGCATTGCCATCACCACCGTCGTCGATCCATATGTCGGATGGGGGGGGGGGGGGCAAAAGTAAAAAAAAAAATGTCCAAAATTTTCGGCGTGCTCCGCGCGCCAAATTGTAAAGCAGAATTCTGCGCGCAAAGCGCGCCGAAAAATTGACAATTTGTTTACGTTTAAGAGTGTTTTTTATGCTATGTTTAATGATTTTATAGTGCTTTCCAATGCTTTTTAAAACATATATTTACACTGTACATTATTAATTTTTCAAATTGTTAAAATTATTGGGGGAGGGGGCAAATCGATATGTTTGCCCCCAATATTTTCATGGGCGATTGCCCCCTGCCCCCCCCCCCCACGGATCGACGCCTCTGTCAGCATCATTATTACGATTAAGATGATCATCATTGTCATCAACATCATCATCATGAAGATGTTAACCATCATCACCATCGTCATTATCTTCTTCATCACCCATCTTTTACTATGATCATTAAATGATCATCATCACCATCACCATCACCATCATTATCATTATCTTCATCATCACCTATCTTTTACCATCATTATAATCATTATCATTGTAATCATTATCATCATCATTCTAAATATAATCCTCATCATCACCATTATTATAATCCTCCTCCTCCTCATCATCATCATCATTATCATCATCATCATCACCACCATAATTATTCATCATCACCACCATCAACTCATTTGCCCTCCTACATCTCCTACCATGGCAGTCGTTTTATACAATCACAGCGTTTCTCAAATTTGTTTGTATTATCTACCAACAAATCCCTGGAATTTCACATTAAAGCTTGCTTATGTCAGAAGATATTACAAAGGTCAAGGTTATTGTGCATTAATTCACAATCTTCCAGTTTCCGGCATTGTGAACCATCTATGATAATGATTTCACAAAAATATCTAAAAACTCACACGTATATATAATATCAAACTAAACTGAAGTTTTTATTTTGCCATGCCCTGTTTCTTATGTTTATAGATGTACGTATTTTCAATCGTACTAATATTTTGTGTTCAGTGTGATTAACTTCCGTAATGCTGTATAAGCAAAACGAATCATAATATCGAAAATGTTAAAAAAAAAACCATGCAGACAATATGTTGCGTAAACCGCATGAAACTGAAAAAAACCCCACAGGTTATCAATTGCATTTGGCCTTTTTTCTAATTGCTTTCTATAGAGCTTCTGTCCATGTGCGCCACGCGTGACAGTTGACGCCCGAGCTTCTGCGATATGACCTGATATATACAGTAGTTAATCCTGTCTTGATTTCAGGGGCGGATCCACAAATTCTAAAGGAGAGGGGGAGGGGGCGGGCCCCTGTTTGGCTTAAGATCGGTGTTTGGGCCCCTAAAGTTCCGAAAATCCCCGTGGGGGGGGGGGACTGTCATTACAAGATGTACACCATGCGCGTGTGAAAAAAAAAACGCGTAAAAGGATTGTTTTTCATAGACGGGCAATGTACAGTGAAAAGGGTATCAAAATCGCCAAAATCAGGAAAAGGGTATATACTTTTAATAGAACATGATTTAAAGAGGGTATCTTTTCAGATTTGAATACTTGTTCAGGGTATTTGAGGACGTTTAGGGTCCATTTTGAAAGGCCATACTCGAGCATGGCGTACACGTTATAATGACAGTAGCCCCTGGGTGAAAATCCCCGTCAAATTGAAAGAATTCGATCCAAAACGTGGAAGCTGCCCCCGGGCACCCCGTGAATCCGCCACTGGATTTGAAATGTAATATGGGAGATGATGTTTGGTATACATCCCTTACGATTCCCGAATGACTCGTTTGAATCGGTGTTTAATTCGTCTAGAGATGGTCTTTTGATTCGCACCACGGCAGGGCCATCGTACTTTGATACACAATGTACACGATAGACAGAATACTATATGTAATCGATTTAAAGGTATCGGCAAGGGACGCAGACTGAGCGTTGTATTGTTGTGGGACGATGAATGAAGCGTCTGTGACGTCACAAAGATTATCCAGGGCTGGGATTAAATGAGAACGGTGGTTGCCGGTCAATTTCATTAATCTGAGACCACTGTTTTGTGATGGACTATTCGGGTTTGATTCGGAAACTACTCTCTAAAAAATAATGAGTGAAAACTTTCACTCTCTGAGAAGTGAATTTCAGAAAAGAGTGAATTTAGAGTGAATTTGGAGTGAAAAGGTGTGTTTTTCACTCATTTTGGAGTGACCTCAGGTATGACTCGGAGTATTTTGAGTTGATCCTTGAGGTCACTCCAAAATGAGTGAAAACACACCTTTTCACTCCAAATTCACTCAGGATTCACTCTAAATTCACTCTTTTCTGAAATTCACTCCTCAAAGAGTGAATATTTTCACTCATTAATTTTTTTAGAGAGTACGTACATGTATATTTAGAAGATGCACTGGATCATAAAGTTGCTTTGTATTTCGTTTGCAAACCAACTACGTCCTCCAAACATCGTGCCGAGTCTTTGATTAACGTAAAATAATTTTCAGTTTGCATAATATTACTATGTTATGCGCAATACGTCTTCAAATGAAACTTATCAAGGGAAAATTGAGTAAACTGGCACATAGCAAAACATGCCTGCTCACGGATGCTGTCATTCATTCAGAAGTAATTGATTTTCCAGCCCCTTTCTACATTGTATTCAAAGGAAACTTAAGCATATCAATTTCTTTAGCACACAAAACTAAACGTTCCTCTTTTGGGCAGAGATATACGAGGTTATATACGTACTGGTCATGCACTACTGCTCTCACGCCGCGCTGTGTAGGAACATGTCTATTGTTTACATTCACATTCGAACGCATAATAATAAAGACTGCGTTGATTTCTAGCCAGCTGTGAAAGTCAGAATACTGAGAGAAAATGGTGTCTGTGATTGGTTTTTGCCAGTCCGCGGGCCTTCTCCTAGCCAATAAAATTTGATCTTTACATTTCCTCAGACTTCCTGCTACATGTCCTCATCTGCAATATATTTATAGATAGCGCACTTTCATTTTATGAAGCGGCAAAGACAGAAAAAAATAGAAAAACGGGGATCTTCCACAAGTTTTTTTTTAAACCAAAATGGAAGTCTTTAGGCTCAATTCCCCGTGTCATGACATTGACTTCGGTCACATATTTTGATCTAACCTTAAAGAGAAACCTTTGATTATCATAAATCTCGTTTCAATAGTCTATAAAGCTTGTAGATTTGTTACAATGGCAAAAATGTGCCAAAAAGGACAAGTTTAAGGACATGGATATTTCAATGATCAAACGTACTACTGATATACATTTTGAAAATTTTCACCGTCAAGATTATCACTTATAAAAACAAAACTCTTCTTTACGAGGTGATTGTTTTTTATGTCCATGCTGAACTTGCAATTATCTCGTACTGGATAGTTTAAATGAAACCTAACGGAAGCACAAATTTGTAGGATATTGTCCTTGGTGAGTTCGTTATTTTCAATCTCAATGGATACTTACCGCTGCGTATTAAAGGCATGCAGGGCGTTTTTGTTTATGCCTAAACATTATGTTTAAAAATGTGGAAATACACTGATATATCAAACAAAATACCCTCTAAGATCCTGAAGCAAAGTACAGAAGCTCGAAATTTATTCTATTAGTAGAATTATAGTGACCGTTAGACTTTGATTTGAATTATTGTTTCCTAGACACAAAAATTCATATCATAGAAATACACCAAACGGTAATTGTTTTTTGCGCATTTTGTCAAAATCCAGATAATTGCTGATCTTCAGATTTCACAGAAATGTCCTTTATCAATAGCCCAAGGGTATGAGTGATGTTTTGTTGCGCTGCGAGAGGGGTGCAAACGAAATTCTCTACCTTTAAAAACAATAGTTGATCCGAAGTGCGTCGAGTTTAGCAGTGTATGGGGAATCGATTAAGATTAAGGGAATCGATCATCAAAGACAGAGATACGTGAGAAATGACATACCGGTGGTTGAGTTCAGGGTACTCGTCTTCAGACGCAACAACGATGACAGAATCTTTCCTTATTCTATATTACAAACCAGACAAGGTACTTTATATACTTACATGTATGCTATAGTAACCTCCCTAGCATGTGCGACAGGGGTGTGCAATTATGCGAGAGTGGAAATCTATGAAATCATGTTCACGATGATGACACTGCTGGTACATTTTTGCATCTATCCTGAGTGAGTGACGGGAGCTATATGTTCCAAGTATCGATTCCAATTTCATAAAATGACGGGAATTAGATCACATCATGCTCGCTCGAACCTCATTCCTACGTGTAGCCTAGTAACCAATGCTGGTTATACGAACGACGCAGAACAGAGCAAACACGTTCGACGCGAAGTGACACAAACAAATCAAATCACTTCGAGCCTGCAGACGACACACAGGCTCACACCCCACCCCACTGGCGTTGATATTTGAAAGAAAAAAAAAGACATTGACACAACAATTTTTGAGACCATACATAATAAGATTTACGTTAAACATCGTTATTTCATGCGATATATATAAGGATTGTCAAATTAGGTTTGGGGAGTACAGTGGCATAATAACGGACCTGACTGAAGTTGGGACCAAACAAGAAATCAACAGTCTGTAATGAACAATGGGGGATACCACAACTAAAACTATGCACCAGTGTTCCAGATTGCGCTTGATAAAAGTGTTCTCATTTCGTGGAAATACAGTCATGGGTTCTTGTATTTGACAATCTCACTTAAGATTTCTAACTACTATCTTTAAAAAAAAAAAAACGGGTGAAATTGTTCACTCCACCAGGAGTGAATGTCAAAAAAGATTGAATTTCGAGTGAATTTCGAGTGAATATTGTGTGTGTTTCACTCATTTTGGAGTGACCTGGAGGATCACTCAGAATCCCCGAGTGATCCCCGAGGTCACCCCAGAATGAGTGAAAATCACTCAAGTTCACTCGAAATTCACTCGAAAATCACTCTAAAATTAACTCTTTTTTCACATTCACTCTTTATAGAGTGAACAATTTCACTCGTGTTTTTTTTTCAAAAGAGAGTATTCTGCCCCCATGACAAAAGGGCATAACTGACATTTTGGTGTTTTGGAGATATTGAGCAAAATGTATTTTGTTCAACACGTAAAGCTCTATTCGGTGTCATTTTAACAAGTGGATTATGAGACACAGGGACACTTCTAATTAATATTTTTTTTTGTTCTGCGTGCTAAACATGATGTACTGAGTCCCCTACACTATACAACTCAATTTTGAAAAAAAAATGTCAGTTATGCTCTTTTGTCATGGGGCAGTATTATGTAGCCCTGGCGACCAACCACGCAAACGGCAGCAAACACGAAAGGCGCGAACTGACACAAACGAACAAAATCACTTCAAAGCAGACGACATTCGCTCCCACACCCCACCCCTACTGGCGCTGATTTCATCGATTCGTGGGGGCCACTTGATTAAAATCGGGGGGCAACGCTGAGACAGCTTATGATCCGTATTTGGAACACGGTGTTATTATTTTATAGAGTGGAAGCGAATCGAGGGCGTCGGACCTGAAGCCATGATTGTTTTTCCATGGATTTTCAAGGCTCATCGTCGGGACGGTAACCTTAATCAAACGAGGATTAATTACTAAACGATTGACCTAGCAGATAATCTGCATTTTGCTATTATTACAAAGAAGACATTGAGACAAAACATTTTGAGACCATAATAAGATTAACCTTCAACCTCGTAATTTCAGAGGCTGACGCATCCAACAAGAGGTCAAAGTAGTTGGTAGCAGGTGCTTCGAGTCCGGGGGGGGGGGAGGTGGTCAGAGGGAAAGTTGCCACCCCAATGAAAATATTATAGGCAAACATATCGATTTGTCCCCACCCCCAATAATTTTGACTACTTGAAAATTTCATCTATCGCGATGCAAGTATACGTTTAAAAAGCAAATTTGCGTTCCAATTTTTTTACATTGTTTTTATTTTTGCCCTCCCCCCCACCCATCCGAAAAAACGGATCGACGCCCCGGTTGGTAGAACTGTTTAGAATGTGCACTCTTAAAATGATTTAACATTTTTGTTATCACTTTTTAAACCTGCTCAGAGGTTAAACGTCTTGTGTGAAATCACTAAACATTCTGTATCCAATTTTTAAACATTGTGTCAATTAGCTAAACATGCATTTTCTTAATGAATAAATTAATTGAATAATAAATACATAAGTTAATCAATCAATCAATCAATTAATCAATTATTAATCAAAATAAATGCATAGTCATCTGTTTTACCAGGGGGGGGGGTGGCCGCATTTTCAAGGGTGTAGGCTGCTTTGGGCATTAGGACGTGCACATCTTTGGGAGGTGGAACTACAGTGACATGAGGAGTGCACATATTGGGATGGTGGAAATAAACTTTTGAAACTCAGCTGTTCAAAGCAGAAAATGGGGTGCAAATGTCGTTTTGCTTGCCAGCGGTGAAACTCTTCTGCCTCAGTGGGGGTGCACGTGCCAGCGCACCACCACCCCCTCCAGGCAAACACCCTTGTTTTCAAGCTGACAAGCAGGTTTCCGCGACCGATTGGGGTACCCAAGGGCGCAAATCCAGGGGGACAGGAGGACATCCCCCCCCCGATTTGAAGGTGGGGACACAATATCAAATGTCCCCCCCTACGAATTTACATGTGTGCATAAGTGTGTGATTGTGGTTTGGCTAGTAATTTGGCAGGTAAAAAAAAACTTAGGCGGGTAAAAAATGGTTTTAGGTCGTCGTCGGCCCCTGCCCACGCTTGTCAGAAGTGTTGGTGTTTGGCTGTAATTGGCTAGTACAAAAAAAATTGGCAAGCATATTCCTGCATGTGATTCCCCCCTCCTACATTTAAAAATGGATCCCCCCCCCCGGGTACCCATGATTCCTCCGCTGGTGATGTCATCGAATTATGCACAGCGCATTTAGACCGGTTAATGATCTCGTAGCGAAATAGATCAGATAGGTTCGTTAATTATTAAGGGTTTGTTAAGTCTCAAGACAAGCTTGAATTGATTCAATGTGAAGCAGACAAAACACATTCATGTCCATCTATTCGGTTCATTTACTACACGTTGCCCTGGTTAACATCGTAAAACGTGATGTCTTGTAGAGTGATCGTGATCCAAAGGTCGAATATTCGTTTCACCCTGTTTTTAAAAGGTCTCGTTCGTATTTAGCTACACCATGTTTTCTGTATGATGTATTGTGATAACGTTCGCGTGCCCTTGAAAATGACAATCAGACTTGAAAGGTTCACTGTTGAAACGTGTTATATCACGTTTGTTAATTGAACTTCATCGAAAATTGACACAATCAATATGTTGTTCACATAAAAATGAAAATTCGAACACGAATATGAATATACTACAATTATTATACAAAGATACATGTATAAATACAGTTATGACTATGCAATGACAAATGCAATGACATTCACATTTACATACATAAATGGCACTAAACAAGTAGGCCTGTGCACAAAATACATAATCACGTACAATATACCCAGACTTATTTAACAGTGGAACTCTATTCTACATTTTTAAAATTCTGTTAATTCTTTAATGATTTTTCATTTTATAGGGACACTAGCTTCATCGGCGCTTCGCGCCGATGAAGCTGCACCACGCACCTCGTTCACTCAACCCACAAAATTGGGGGGGGGAACCACCCCCGGCCCCCCAGCCACCCTGTTGCAAACCACCCCTTGGGGGGGGACTTTCTCGTCCTTGCCCCTTCCCCGCCCACCACAACCACTGAAGAGCCCCCTTCCATCCTTGCCTTCAGCACATAACCAAGGAGCTCCGGCCGCAGGCCGGAGCTTCCCTGGGTTCACAAGGCACCAGCCTAGTAGAGCACAACAAACTATTGTCATCCCCTGGCCCTGTGCCGTTGGCCCTCACACTCCATAGCACGGCCGGCGGCGACCAGAAAACAAATTTACACACACCAAAAACTTAGATCGGCGAAAGCAAAGCAAAATGTTTCTGATGTTTACTGAGATTTCGAAGCGACAAAGAGCTAGCAGCAAAGTTTACCATGTTGGTGTGACTGTAGTCGGAGCGACGCGAATTAATTATGTTTCGCTATGTGTCGCAAAAAATACAACGACGAATAGCCAATGAGAACGCGGTAACGGCTGCGACTTTTTATCTACAGCCAAGCGAGTAATAGGAACACTGTCTTCCAGTTACGTATGTACGTATACCAGCAAGGCGACGGTCGCCTGGCTACGGGCAATGTTCACCATGCCTCTTCCGGGCCACGCGCAAAAAATGCGTCAGGTTTTGGTGCCGTTTCTATAATAGATGATGAATTTTAATTTTTCATTTACATTTAGATGGTTGAAGATAGTATTAATTATTTTCTAGTTTGTGATTAATCGAAATAAAGATAGCGTGAGCCACCTTTATTATTAGAATACTATTGCAATAATCCAATTTTGAGGGTAAGCACATCGTCAAATACAGAAGTTATAAGTTTTCCAAATTCGGCACTCAGTTAGTGCATTATTGTACTGACAGATGTTTATCGGTAACTCCTCAATTACACTGGCTACCTGTGCAATCTTATTTATTTTTACTTAAATGCAGTTGTTGGCACATTAATAGCCAAGTATACTGTTTACAGTTTCTGCTGTGAAAATTTCAGAGTCATACATTTCCTCTTTGTTGTACAATTATTATCAGAAAAAAAAACTGTCCTGCAGATTTCTATGAGATCAATTTCCATGATGGTGGGTAGATTAATCCAATACTGGTAAAGCAATGCTTGTTTCTCTTTCAAGAAACACATTCAAGACAAATCCTTCCGGCATGAATATACACTCTAGACAGTGTATTTGGGTATATATTTCAACTCATTTGGTTCTTGAA
>JZLH01S0336166.1:40919-50943 GCA_001188425.1 Eucidaris tribuloides
TTACGCACGCACACAGACACACACGCACACAACACACATGCTCTCTCTCACACACATACACATAAACACACACTAACACACACGCTCTCTCTCACGCACGCACACACACGCACGCACGCACACACACACACATACACACACACACAAACACACAAATACAAACACACACTAACACACACGCTCTCTTACGCACGCACACACACACACACACACGCACACCAACACACATGCTCTCTCACACACATACACACAAACAACACTAACACACACGCTCTCTCTCTCACGCACGCACACACACGCACGCACACACACACACACACACACACACACACACACACACACACACACACACACACACACACACACAAACTCACACACACATAGGCCTACTCTCACACAAGTCTTTCTGCTTCACTCCCACATACATGCGAAACATTATCCTGTTACGCACACATGTACAGTGCATCAACAATGGTGGTTCGTCTTCTGAAGATATGAATACACTCCCAAACTAGACTGTACATCGGAGTAGGCCTATGTAGATACAGATGACAGACACCCACACACACACAGACGCACATATACACACACACATACACACACAAACACACACACACACACACACACACACACACACACACACACACACACACACACACACACACACACACACACACACACACACACACACACACACACACACACACACACACACACACACACACACACACACACACACACACACACATTTTTGTACAAACTTCAACCATTATTCACCAACCTGATTCCGGTTGGATGTTGATTATCACTCCTTGCTATAATAAAGATACCTCATTATCTATTTCAATCGATAACAACATTCATCGGAGCAACCACTCCGGATTAATTTGGTACATAATGATACAAAAAAAACATTATTACGTGGACAAAAGCAGAGCTGTGGAGAGGACAATTAATAGGAGCGTAGGTGACGTCACAATTGACTAACGATCTCCGGACAGAATGAAAGGCGGAAGTAATATTATTGGTCACCATGGGCCTCGCCAAACAGCGACAATGAACGTGCCCTAATTCAAAGATGTGTCACTTATCACGCATACATGCATTGCATTAGCGGCAAATAATGCACGTATTGTATCCCATATGAGTCGATATCGACGTGTTCTACAACTACTCAAGCAGGGGCAGGTCTAGGTTTCTCGAAATCGGGGAGGGGGATGGTAAAGTCGATTTTGAGCTCGCAAGAAAACAGGGGTCACTTGGCTTTCATCTGAAAGCGAAAAAGAAAATGCCATATTAGTTATTTTTTTATGCAGATCCAAACCATCCCACCCCCCCCCTTCATCCGCCATAGACAATTGATCAAAAGTTATTATTATAAGGAATCAGTAAGACTCAACTCCATTCACACAGGGATAATAATTATGTGGCCTTTATAGGATCGTACTGTATTATGAAAACAACCGTGATATGAAGACCGAGTTCTGCTGCACCACTTATTTTGAAAATCTAAATTATTAATTAATTAAAGTCAAGACCATTCTCACATAACATCATCTCAATGGATGTAGCCATACAGAGGGGCAACGGGGCATTTGCCTCCCCGCCCCTCCCCCGATATTTTTTTTCAAATTCCACTTTTTCTCTAGGAGTTTAGATTTTGAAATAGTTTGGTCAGTAAGTGAAGGTTTGATCCCACACCCAGAAAAAGTGTCTGTCTACGGCCTTCATAAGCTCATACTGTTGTGAAACAAGATTTTGGGATACGATGACATAAAAACAAACCTAACCTCCCAAGTCAGAACAGAAAAAGCAAGCGGTACGGAAAAAACGGGGGTAGCAAAGCAAAAATTGTATACACCAGTTTTCTGGATTGCGCCTGATAAAAGTGTTCTTATTTTTTGAGAATATAAGAGGTCTTAATTTTGAACGAGAATCTCGGTCCAGATTTCCAACTATAAAGAGGAACGCTGTTACCATTAAAATATTGAAAGTCATTCTGACTTGGTTTTCGTGACGTGACCGAAATTCGATACGTCTGATTTACTTCACCGACACAAAACAGCATGTATAACGCTCGCCGCCATTGATTCAAAATGTTCAAGACGTTCACATTTTTTTTGGCCAGAGTTCGCAAATCTTCGGAGCGGTTCATAGACCTATGTAATTGTGTATTCGTGTATTATCGACTTCGCTCAGCGTATCCCCTTCATTAAACAAACCATGTCAAGCGTCCTTCATGCAGATCCGCGATATTATCCATTATTTGTGCACATCGAGTCTACCTGCAGACAGTATTAAACAACCCAAATGTACTCAATGCACGCGCACGCTTTACTTCGTGTGACTGCAGGCATGCATAAATTCACCGAAATATTACTTTAAATTCTCATATAGAAAGAAAAGTATGGAAGTCTCTCTCCCAAGTCGTTTTCTTTATTGCTTTTTATTTTCAGATGACGAATTTTGCCAGCGATCGAATGCGTAGATAGACCTCGACGTCCATGTTACATTCCCAAATTGGAAAGAAATCTACGGCTCACCGGATTTGGACAGAATGCATCATCGAAAATCTAACGATACCAGACAATTCTAAATGTGACTCGAAAAACAACGCGACAAGACTGTATACAGCGCCACGCGAACTACAGACAAATCTATTATAGATCACAATACGCTCTGCCACGTTTTATCCACGAATCAATCGGCTCACAGTTAATATTGTTAGCGAACATTACACAGGTTTTGTCCGGTACATTTGAAAACAACTTCGGGCTTTTAAGGAGAGAGCACCACGATTGTATGCATCCTTTTGTTCATATGTCGGGATGAATCTATCCAATTTCGGGGGCAACATACATTTTTAAAAACCTGTATCAGCAGTAGTAGGCGTAAAACCGTAGTGACAGCAACACCCGCCCTCCCGCAAAAAGTCATCCGGCCGGCCACCCAGCATATAGTGGTGTGCTCCGAGATACGTTTTCATCTCACAGCCAAACTTCAAACATCACCAACAAGGCGGATTTTTTTTAGAGAGAAATTAGTGAAGACACCAACTCCAAAGAAATTCATTCATTCATCTATTTATTCATTAATTCTTAACGTGCCGAAGTCACAGTCACAGGAGTAATACCTTTGTTCTTTCACGTTCGTGTAATCTTCCTCTAAAAATCTCCATAATTTCCTTTTCCGAATTCATCATGTTTACGATGTTCAGCGCTATATTAACATGACAAATATTCTCTGACTGTACACGAGAGCCACATTATGGCACTATCGCCATGTGCCTGGCGGAACGACATAACACTTACACTGTTTGCACAGTGTTAAACCCCCTTCTGCAGTGCATAATTATTATGACGCAGTACTACGTTGTCTGTGTAGTACACTCTTAGAAAAAAAGGGTGCTGATTAAAAAGAACAAAAAAAATTCTAAATGGTTCTTTTCAGCCATTTTTGGTTCTACAAGGAATCATTTGGGGTTCTTTATACACCCTTTGAGGTTCTTGGTGATATAAAGAACCCAATAGAACCCCTAAGGTTGTGAACAGAACCGTAAAAGGGTTCCCTTTATAACCCTTTATGTTTCTTATTATAACCTTAGGGGTTCTAAAAAATTCTTAGGAACCCAAAATGGTTCTAAAGAACCAATTAGAACCCGTTTTTGCTTTTTCGAAAAACCTTAAAAGGTTCCAAATACGGGACAAGGAGAGGTTCTAATCAGCACCCTTTTTTCTTTAGAGTGCAGAATTTCCATTCATAGATCCCGGGCAACGGATCTACGCACTGATTGGTTCCTCCGGAACGAATCTAGAGTTATAGAATTAGGGTTACACTCTTGAAATTCCCGGGTCAGAATGACTCGGAAAAGGAATCCGTTGGGGGCACACTCGGAAAAGGGTAAATTTCAACCAAATTCCAGGTCAAGTTTGACCAAAATCTGAGCCAACCTGACCTGGGTCTTGGTCTCAAAGTTGACCCGGAATGTGCTTAAACCTGACCCTTTTCCGAGTGTGCCCCCAACGGATTCCTTTTCCGAGTCAGTCTGACCCGGGAATTTTAAGAGTGTAGGGTGGTTTCGGGAGATCCAATCTCCTGGTCAAATTCCGCCGACTGGTTCCGGGATCCAATTTACTGGCCGGATAAGATGTTCTGTGGCACCGGCCTCGATTACTTTTTCCGACGGACAGGTTTCGCTGACACACCGGCTCCGCCATGCAATGTATAAAGCTGCATAGCCAAAACGGATTACCGCACACACATGCACGTCTTCGTCTCAAAAGCTCCAAATAAATTTCTGGCAGACTTGTCATAAAAGCGCGGTCGTTTACTCTACTGGGAACTAGAAATACATACACTTCGCCTATACCCAACTCACGTGGCGGAACGGTGTGAAAATAAACCTTTAATTGGGTTTATTGATCGGCGCACGAATTTTATTTCCCGAATTATAAATTGAAGACGGAAAACTAACTCCTGGTCAAATAGCGCATGCACTCGGCGGAACGTATTGAATAAAACAACCCGTCCCTCTACATGTTTATACGAGAATGTGGAACGCGCATGAGTTATGACTTGTACGGGGTAACAAGAGCACACAGAAATATCAAACTAGAGGTGGCTAACAAAATCATACCGGCGTATTGGTAGTTTGGATGACCTAGATTCCCCGGGTGGACAACAGTTTCTAATACGTCGTCCTGATACTATGAAGTAGGACACACAGCGCCAAAAAAAAAAAAAAAGAATCACTGAAATTACGTATAGTATCATGTGTTTTATACAGCGGACATAACGAAGTAAGTAGGCCTATACTTTTCATCGGGCATTGATTACCAACCAGGGGGTTGTGTTTCCGAAAGTTTTAATTTGATTTGATTTGATTTGTATTGAATTGAATTAAATTGAATTGATTTGATTTGAATTGAATTGAATTGAATTCATCAGTCACAGCCGTAAAATCCGCGAACATTCACAAAGACAAGTACCTCAGGAATAAATTGGCTATATTGTGTTCGGGTAAGAATTACCTTACGCCTAACGTTTACAGTGATAAGTTTTACGATTTTTTTTTCATATTAGATGGAAATGACTGGATTAGTGAAGATTAAACTAAATCGACTTAAAGCATTGAATTCAAATACAAATATGATAGAAATTGAAATCATAAAGCTACACGAGAAATATGTCTGCCGCATATCAGGTGAAACTTATATAACAATTAGAAAATGTGACCTTGAAATTGCACACAAGAATCTTTGAACAGTGATCGTGATTTTAGAAGCATGTTCCAAATTGCAGACTATATAGTCTTCTTTTTTCCCTTTAAAATGTGTCACTTTATCATCATGTCACTCTGATACAGTTATCCAAGTGGAATGAGTGGATTTAATTGCAATTATTCTACTAGAGCGGGCGGATATACATGTCCCCAAGTTAACGAAGTGATTGGTGCAGTGCATTGCATGTACAAAGTGATCAGCTTCAAGCTATTCAACACATTATTTCCCATGACGAAGACGTGCAACTAAAAATATGTCCCTCATTCATGTTCAACTCGCGTAAACATACAGAGAGGCTTATTTTAATTCCTACCCCAAAGGAGATATATAACGAAAACTAAAATGGAGATAAGGTGATGTTTACAAAAAGTATGTGGTATCACTCACAAGATCGCATTCTGTTTTTAGAAGGGCTTAGTCTTGTCTTCATAGTATCAGTATCTCTGATCGTGTATCATCAGTACAGAGTCACCAAATAATGCAAGCTCTTAAAGTATCCATAATTAATGTATATTCGGCCCCGGTGTCATTAAAAACACTATAATTCCATATGGGTTTATTTCGTCGTAGTCTCCAGTCAAGACCAAGCCTTAAGTAACTACATGTTGACGACTATTTGCTATTATCTAGAAAAGTTTCTTACAAGAGCTCTTGGTACTGTGTTTAGCCAGCAAACGTTTTTATAAGCATATTCTTGCTCCCCTTTTGTAAACACGAGCAGAGGCTAAAGGTCGTGTGTCAAATCACATTACGGTGTCCTATTTCTCAATAATGTCAATAACCTAGAAATACATTTTCAAAACACATAATTATTTGCTTCAACTTTCGAAACACACTTTTTAGAGTGAAGCGCTAGGATAAGGTGTAGGCTAACCTCCTGCTACAATTAGTGCTAGGGTTAGGTTAAGGTTTTGGATTAGTTGAATTGTGAAGAAAGAATGTACAAAATAAAAACTTCACTGTAATATATATATATATATATATATATATATATATATATATATAAATAAATAGAATATATATATATATATTTATATAAATAATTGTGTTTAGATCATGACGTATAGTGTTTAGAAATTGGACCTAGATGTTCGGTGATTTGACAGACGACGTTAGCCTCAAAACATGTTTACAAAGTGATTTCAAGAATGTGTTCAGAAAAGCAATTTCTGCGGTGATACCGTCATACATTTTGCATTTCACAACAGAACTTGATCATCACTGCGACGATTTGGAATTACGGTCAATGCACCATATACGATAATCTGTTGTTTTTTCTGTTGATACATGTTCCGCATAATTACATTGATCTCGATTCCTAGAGTCAAGGCTATTGCACTCGTCACTACGTCACTTTACGAGGAAACTAACTGCGTTGTTCTGCCCTCTGCGAATTGATGACACGATGTTTACTTCCTACGGTGAGAGTTAAAGGTAGGGAATCTCATTTGCAACCCTCAAAAAATGGAAATGAAAATCTTAATGTAAAAATTAAATGTAAATTTAAATGCATTTTTTCACTATTTTTTTTATTTGTAAATCTTCTCTCGTACTTATAGAAATGTTTTCTTACACACTTACATGCGTGCTCATTATATACATGTACACATATATAACTACATACTAATGAATATTTGACTTTCTACATCTCAAACTTTTACACGCTAAAGCACACACACGCACACATGAACATACACACTTACACAAACACACACATATGGACACACACACACTCACACACTCTCTCAATCACACACACACACACACACACACGCGCGCGCGCGCGCGCGTAGTCACATCTTACATGCATTTAAACATGATCAATCATAATATTTATATTACACATTGTTGTTAATGTTTTACATTTGTCCTCACAATGCTGCAATTTTACATTTTGGATATTATTGGTTTAAATGGTTTTAACAATTACTTGCTCTATTTTAATTATCAAAGCATCATTTGGTTTTAAGATAAGATAATTTAAAAATACTACTTGCAATATTTGAATAATTTATGCATTTTTTTTATATGTTGTATTTATATGTTATATGTATTTTTGTAAATCAGACATTTTTAGTTTTCGGAATTTCTGTTTGATTTTATGTGTTATCGATAAAACCTACATTAAATTGAATTGAATTGAAGTAAATTGAACACAGCAAAACATTATGTATGTCCTTAGGCTATTTAGAAATGACTTACCTGTGAAATCTGAAGATCTGAAATTACAAAGATTTTGACAAATGAGCAAAAAAGATAGTTGTGTAGTGTAAGTTCTAGGCACACAGTTTCAAATCTCACTTCAGGCCTATTACAGTACTTAATGTATGTAATACCAGATGGTTGACCTACACCTGTGCTGGCATTTGTCAGGAGCAAAAGGAATGCAAGGTCATCTATTGTACTTCGATCTTAGTGGCGAGACTTCCATGCATACAATGTTTAAAAATAGACTATTAGACAAGAACAATTTTGTCACTAGAGAAAAAAAAATCAAGTCGAAGTTTAAAGTTTACTCTTATTCCACTTAAACTTTGTTTTTAGCTCCTACACTTTGCTTAAGGTTCTTAAATAGCATTTTCTTCCATATACCAGCGTATTTGCACAATGTTAAATTTTAGGCGTGCTAAAGAGATGTCCTGCCTTTAAACATAGACGTAGGTGCGCATTTCTAATTAAAGATTAATCAAATAAGAGACTTGCGAAATGAAAAGCTTGTTAAACAGTGGCGTGTAATTAGTGTTCTCTGACTTGCTTCGGATAATTAGCAAGCGGTATACGGTCGTTATACTTCTTGGTTAAACTCCTATACTTCCTACATCTTCCGGTTTCCATAGCAACGAAGTATCAATAATATAGTGGAGCTTTGTGAGTGGATGCAAAGCCGCCGGTCGTTATGGAGGGAGATAATGCGGTGAGTGTTCGGTGTCCTAGCGATATGCAAAGAGTCCTTTGTGGGATAGCAATTAGGGTAGAGAGCACATTGTGTTTTCTCATCAGTGGAAAACGTCCCCATTTTGTGATGCCCATATTATGGACAGTAAAATAATTTAAACACATTGTATATACTTTACTACCATATCCATATATCATAGAATTAAAACATAATAATTTATATCAAAGTTTCTTTATCTAAACTCGTTATTGGAAAAAAAATCATTTCATGCATGTGTAAATGTCTGTATGTTCGTGTCCGTTCGTGTGTGTATGTGTGTGTGTGTGTGTGTGTGTGTATGTATAAGCATAGATATGTTAGTATTTTTCTATTGATTATTCCCAACAACGAATAAAAGGAAGTTCAGATTTATTGGTATGTCACCTCCATCAAAGAATACAGGTGAATTTGTCCGTCTGTGTGTATAACGTGTGTTTGTGTGTGTGATTGTGCGCGCGTTTGTGTATGTGTGTGTATGTATGTGTGCATATATTTATGTATATATGTTTATATGTGTGAGTGTTTAGGTAATAAGTGTGTATGTCAGGGCGTGTGTATGTGTATGTACCGTGTATGTGTGTATGTGTGTATGTGTGTCCTGTATGTTCTGTTTGTGAACATGTGGAAACACGGTATAAATTACGTTATACTATTGACCTATTTTATGTTCCCCTGAAACTCAAATAAATATTTAGGAAAATCTTGACTAGCATGTACGTAAAGACGTAGGTGATATCGCCCGTACCTTCCTGTCATTAATCTTTAACGCGCATACTTCACTTCTTGGAACCGCGGGGCTTGTTTGTATTTCCGAAATGACCTCCAGTCATCAACTCAATTGTTGTCCCACTAATTGAAGTGGAAATTCAATGAATGATTTTGGTTGCTGTGGCGAAATTCTACTATCCAATTAATCAAACACTATTCCTTTACCTGCAGCCGATTTTTTTTATGTATCATGTCATTTCATTTCATATATTTATTTCGTATTTCGAACAATTCACGTGAAATTACAATCAGGAATATCAATCAAAATACAATTAACGAGAATATTGTTCAATAGTTCGTTAAAACAATATTCGCACTATAACAGTAATGCTTAGATGACATAAGTTATTAAAACAGAAATACGAGTGTGTGTCGGGATATAAAATAGATGAGGAGATTCTCAATTCACAATTCTAAAGGACATGTTACATGCTTGTCATATTGGGTTCCTGTTGTGAAGTTTATATAAACTTACGTATTTGAAATGATATATATGTGTTTTTCTCACTACAAAAGCAATCTGTTTTCTGACATTATACGCTAGTTGTCCAGTTCTGCAAATGTACTTCAATTATATGAAATTGTGCATATTCAAATAATCTCAGCAAGGGTACCCAATATTAATCTCGCAAGTGCAATCAAATGAAAGTACCAGTAATAGAATTTCAATGTCCAAATAATTATAAGCAGGATAATTTGGGGATAAAGGATGTAAAGTGTTGACATTTATTATGTAACTTTGGATTTTTTATTTTACATTTGAAACACATTGGCAGTATTCAAAAATGCATATGTCTATATTTGCGTGTGTACTTAGGTTTAAGGTTGGAAGTATAAAGTCAGTGCAGAATAGTACATACGTACTGTATATGGGATTGAGAGAGATGTTTTGCATTATATGTGTGGGAGTGAGGCAGAAAGAATTGTGTGAGAGTAGGCTTATGTGTGTGTGTGTGTGTGTGTGTGTGTGTGTGTGTGTGTGTGTGTGTGTGTGTGTGTGTGTGTGTGTGTGTGTGTGTGTGTGTGTGTGTGTGTGTGT
>JZLH01S0336199.1:3080-39755 GCA_001188425.1 Eucidaris tribuloides
ATGCTGAATCGATTTTTGGCGGTCTCCGAATGCGAATATGCACCGTTTGGACTGTAGGGCTATTTTTGTGAAAAATGTCCCCTTATAAGGGGACATTTTTTGTCAAGGACGCTCGATTTGGCCAAATTTTGTCCCCTAATAAGGTGACTTCCCCTGATAAGGAGATGTCCCCTTTTTCGCCTCTGCTCCCCTACTGAAGGGGGGGGGGGTTCTCAAATGTACGTGCGAGCGTCAGCACGCTACTCCGCTCCACACCTGACACTACTCCCCTATGTCCCCTGCAAAGTTCGAGATAAAATCTAAGCCTTTCCAAATTTCTCCCAATTATGTTACTGCCCTAAGCTTATAACACTGTACACTGACTGCTGACTGTCAAATGTGAAATGATCAGATCAAACATCACTCAGTCATCGTCAATCATCACATCACATCCACATGATGAACTGGTCTGACATGTCTGAATAAAGATCACTCTGTCTCTGATGATCAGAACAGAATCTTCTTCAAACTTAACTTAAGTCCAAGATATCATCTGCCCATACTGTTTACCTCGACTGAGCAGAAGCTGTGGATCCAAACAGGCGGACATTGTTCCCCGCAAGAGATCGTGAAAGTGCAGATTTAACAGCTGTTCTGAGGGCCATTTTCTTGTCCGCCGTCCCTTCGCAATGCAATGGCAAGCAGTGGATCCACCATGCATGCACGACTTGCACGTAATTGCAATGTTCATAAGCTCACGTACACGCCGCATGTATCGTGCATGCATTCACGTTTTGATTTAGCCTCAAAGACAGGCGTAATGTCTCATTTGACGTTATTACACAAGTGCAAAACTTAATCATTCTTCATTTCTTTATTTTCAGAATAAATTACATATTGAATTCTTACATTTGTAGCTCAATGATTGTAAAGAATTGACACTAATTTCTTAATTTTCTAATTTTCACATGACATGAAAAACAAATGTGGTAAGGTGACTGGGTTAAGACTAAAAATTCTCTTGATCACGACCCTGGGAGCATGTTGAACCGAAAGCAGTTTGGGAGTTTAAATACCACAAAATAGAAAATTAGCATATGTCATTATCATGATACCTCGTATTGAGCCTTTTCTGAACCCAATATATATGTTTAAAATGATGTGAAAAGCCTTTTTGTAAGGTTAGAAAATATGATTTAATTTATGTTGCACTTTAAAAACGCCGTACTTAAAAATTAAAGATGGCGGCCTCCATGGTCAGATCAATTTTCATTCACACACCAAAATATAATGTCTGTTTTCACGGCTGTCGACGCAAAATACGTCTTCAATCGGTGGTTATTCGCAGAAAATGTTCGACTGGACGGAATAATATGCAGTATTGCCTGGATATACTGCGGTAATTGAATTTAGAATCAATAATGAGATTGTCTGTCACTGAGACTGTTCCCCAGTCCCACTCATTAAATAAGGTGTTGGTTCATGAATAGCTGAATAGGCATCAGTGTGATGTAGATTAAGATCACTAGTGCATTAACGCATCCAAGCCCAACAGCAAATTTTCTAGATTTATTCCGTCAGTAGATACGTTGACGGAATAAACTGCACACGCTGAAGTCGGCAACCTAAAATAATACCCCTTCCACAACCCTAACCCTAACCCTAATTTCCTGTGAAAATGATTAATTTATGGCAGTTAAACATGCTGTGATTTGTGTACCCTACATGAATCATTATATGTGGGACTACGTGGATGCGTTAAGGCACTAGCGCCGATAGCTAAGTTAGTCTATTTTTTTTGTCTTGGGGACAGAATGATACAACACAGAGGAGAGAAAACTGGAATTCAATAATTTTCATTTTTTTCATTTTGACCTGTTAACTGCATATTTATAGGGATTCGATTCGTTAATCTTGTTTGACAACATGTTTGACTTTGAGTTTGAGCATGTTGAAAACAAGATTTTGAGGACTTTGTTAGACCAAGTGACTGA
Source organism: Eucidaris tribuloides (assembly GCA_001188425.1). Taxonomy (NCBI): domain Eukaryota; kingdom Metazoa; phylum Echinodermata; class Echinoidea; order Cidaroida; family Cidaridae; genus Eucidaris; species Eucidaris tribuloides. Next base: position 5,054 of record JZLH01S0336199.1, read on the forward strand.
GAGTCTGAGAGAGCAATGACAATGCAATGAATCGTTGAGGACGATGTATGGTGTGAAGCTGATCTGATGGACTGGAAGCAGACAGAGGATTTGATGCAGATGGGTGTGGAAGAAGCAGTGGATCAGATGGCGAAGGTGATGGAGGTCGAAGAGGGATGTTGATATCTGATCATGTTTTGAGTGGTTATGTAGTTTTTGTCTCAACTTGGGGACAAAAATGAAATAACACAGCTGTGTATGAGAGAAAACTGGAATTAATGATTTTCATTTAATGTAATTTTAAACTGCATATAATCAAGGGTTCATTTTAAGAGACAATGTTTTAGTGAAAACGAGGTGGGGGGGGGGGACGTCTGAGAAGGACTGAGAGAGCAAAGGTGAGAGTGATGTGTGGTGTGAAGCTGATGGACAGGAAGGAGACTGATGATTTGATGCAGATGTTCGGTTTGGAAGAAGTGGTCAATTAGATGGTGAACTGCCTATAAAGGGTTCATTTTTAAACCTTGGCTGAGTCATCAGAATTCAGATATTTTATACTGGAAAAAAAAATGTATTAGATCTACATGAAGTTATAAACGTAACTTGTAATTGAATTTGAAAAACTCTTAATCACAAAGTTCACTTAAAGCCCAAGTACAGTTTTGGATGTAACTTTTTCATTAAGTGATCACAAATTAGGGTATTACCATCCTGAGGTAGCCCATAATGTTTTTATAACATTTCCAAAAAGGTCTCATAAAACGTTTTTATAACAATACAATATTAATCCTTATCTTTAACATTTTCATTATGTTTACTGCAAAATGTTTTAATGATCGGTTTTAAAAACATTTTTCAAACATCATAATAACATTTTAATAACATTTGTAGAATATTGTTAAATGTATAAGAATGTTATCTTTATAATCACAAGACCATACATTTTGATATTAAAAAAAATGTTTTCATAACTTTTAGCTAACATTATTATGATATTTCTATGATGTTTTTGTGCTACTGGGGATATGGTGAATATTGGAAAAAAAAACATGTACATGTACTGAAAATTGTTTATTATGGCTTATTGGGATTTTTAAATGTCAGAGAGAAAATATTAATATACTAATGCACGTTTTCTATGGCAAAAAGTCCCCCCCCCCCCCCCGAATTTTTAATTTTTAATTTATTTCTCGAAATTGGAAGAGTTTTAGAGTATTTGATTTTCATGGCATTAATCAGGGAAGGACGTTTGAAAACACAAAAGGACTTTATTTTTTTACAATTTAGTCTAAAATTATACTTGGCCTTTAAGCTACTGCCATTTTGTGTGTTTACATGCAGGAAACAGGACTATGAAGGCTTTCTGTGTTCCCTGTTGATGCCCGAATCATCCAGATCAGCTGCTGTGGCCCTGAAGGCATTCAATGCAGAACTTGCTTCCATCAGGGACTCGGTCTCCAATGTCCAACTGGGCAAACTCAGGCTGCAATTTTGGAGAGAAGGTCTAGACAGGATTTATGCTGTGAGTATACCATGTCCTAGCCTTTAAAGGCAGTAGATCTCTTGCATGCCTAAACTTCAACATTGTGTAAATACAATGACATTTAGAAGAAAATGCCATCTGGGAACCTTTAGCAAAATTTAGGAGCTGGAAACTCAGTTTTAGTAGAATTATAGTGACCGTTAGACTCTGATTTGAAATTTTTTCTCACGAGAAAAAAATTCCTACCATAGACCGTACACTAAACGGCTATTGTTTTTATTTCGCAATTTTCAAATTCTAGGTAATTACTGACCCCCAAAATTCACACACATGCATTTCATCAATAGCCTAAGGGCATGGGTTATCTTTTTTTGGTCTGCGGGGATGTTTGCAAATGAGATCCACTGCCTTTAACATGCCAAAGTTGCAGATCGACACCAAATTGTACACATGAAGTCCATAGTCTAGAGGTTCAAATCCTCTGGCATGTTAAAGGTAAATGACATGATTGGGGATAGTCCAAAACTTGGGGTAAAAACTTTTCTAGAATCAAGTAAACTATGCAGGGATTCTACTGTGAAAATACGTATTGTAGTACATAAAGTTGACTCATTATTAAATAAATGTCATCAGTATGTCGTTGTAACAGACAAATTTGTAAGTGTAGGTTTATGGAAGATTAAATAACTGTTGTGACCCGGATAAAATCCAACTGCTTGAGTATTCTCGCTTGATTCTTCCTAAGTAAACAAACTCAAGACAAATCCTTCCAGCCAGGAGATCCACTCCATCTAGAGTACATGTGGTTTATCTTTCAACCAGTTTGGTCCTAAAGGCATTTTTTATTTCTCCCAATCATATTGAGTTTGAGTTTATTATATCCCCCTTGACTTCGTTGGGCGAGGGGATAAAAAAACTGTTATAGTAAAGTGGTATGAGGCAAGATAATTAAAGAACATAAAATTCAAGGCAAAGCAAAACAAATAATTAAGACATGTAATTAGTTTGTATCAGACTATCAGTCATTCATATTAAACTAAATTGAATGTCATTAATGTCTTGTTGATAAAAGTATTTGAGTATTTTATAGGCCCATTACTATACTAAAAGCATCAAGTCAAGCATATTTATTTTGTTCCATTTCAGGGAAATCCTGCACAGCAACCAATTGCTTTGGCAATTCACAGAGCTGTCCACGAACATCGACTATCAAAAAGATGGTTCTCTCAAATGATTGATGAAAGGGTAAGAACACCGTGTCTGTAAAGATGCATATGTATGTGTTGGTTTATTCACAATTCACATCACCAGCGTGATGGCCTAGTGGTTAGAGTGTCCGCCGTACATCCGGAAGGTCGCAGGTTCGAGTCCCAGCCAGGTTATACCAGAGACCTTTAAAAAGTGGTACCTTCTGCTTTCTTGCCACGTGCGCAGCATTGTAGAACAGAGAAGGGTAATAATAACATTTTTGTTATGTTATGCATCGCCCGCCGGGAGAACAGTCTATTTGACTGAAATGGCTACCCTGAGTAAATAAGACATTATCATCATCATCACCATCATCATCATCATCATCATCATTATTATCATTATTATTATTATTATTATTTATATTTATAGTTTAGTTTGACATAGAATGTTGATGATGCTGAAATTTGCAGCTGTTGGCTGTTCTGTTTTATTAAAATGTGTAGAATTTTGCAGTAATACTTATCTATTGACTGAAATTTGGCGATGAATTTTGATAAAATAAATGATTACTTGTATAGATATGTTTACAATGATTTGATCCGAGGATTGAATTTGTGTATATGTGAATTAGATAAAAACAAGGGACTAAATATCTAAAACCCAAGTACTATTACATATTACCAACAAATGAAGTTTATATATCTCTCTCCATTCCTAAATAAACTATTTGCTTTGAGAATTTAAACTAAAGCCATGTTGTCCCAGTGTTCAATGAAACCACTATATTACAAAGAGAATACTGCTTTGGTATTCACCATCTGTTACACACAATGGTCTACTGCCAGCAATAGTAGATATATACCAGATGGTATGTGCATGACCAGCAATTATTGATTTCACATAATTGTTTAATTGTTCATAAATATTTTGCTGGTATGTATTTCTTTTGTTTTGTTTTGTTTTGTTTTTTTCATACAGGAAAAGACTTTAGATGACAAACAATTCACGACAGTAGCAGATGTGGAGAGATATGCAGAGAATACCATGTCTTCAGTATTATACCTCACACTCCAGACTTTAGGTAATAATATTGCATTAACCCTATTTTAACTGGGCTATTTCAGACCAAGTTTTTTACTGGGGGGCGAGTCAATATGACCCCCCCCCCCCCCCTTCAGATCTCAGCCGTAGATCGCGCGCTCGCCGCGAAAATTTGCACGTGCAAAGACTGTATAGTAAAATTGTTAAAAAATTGATTTTTTATATTTTTAAAGTAATTAATTATACAAATAAGCGTATGAAATTATGTTTTCGCCTATAACTCGCTTACGATAGCTGGTAGAATGCTAATTTTTGGTGAAAATATTCATTTTGACATTTCTAACAATTATGTACAAAAAAATTGCCGAATCAGAATTAATTTCTTATGTATTTTATTGTTTTGTGAATTTCTTATGTATTTCTTTGTTTTTTCGACCTTTTGTTTTTTCGATGAACTTTGGCGGGGACACTTTTGCGATCGTAAACAGCATAAACTTAACCCATTTCAACCTGTAAAAGTAAAAATTATCTTACATTTATGATTTTTGGCTGAAAACACAATTTGCATTGATTTTGTACACAAAATCATGATTTTGAGCAATTTTGGGGTTGACATGCATGTATAAAAAGTCGCGCAGCGTCGTAACGGTACGTCCGATTTTCGTGAAGACGGTCTCAAAAGATGCGCAAGACTTGAAAGTAAAAAGGTCAGTGAGCGACGGGGTCAAAAACTTTTGCGCGGCGTAGTCAAGAAATTCATCAGGGAGGGGGGGGGACAATTTGAACCCGCCAATTAACATAGGGTTAACCTAACAGTACCTGAATTTCCTTAATTTTTAAAGACTGACCAACAAACCCCAAAGGTCAGTAGGTCATGAGGTAATAGTAAGTCATGGTGATGATGGTGGTAATAAAGTTTTCAATTTATTGTAGTCTTCAGGTCAAATATTTATACGTTACCATTTCGATTACACAATCTTCTCCAATACATGTAAAGGAGGAAAAAATATTTTTGGAGGACAATAGTCTATATAGAGATTAGTGATGTGAGTAATGTTATTAATATTGGAATACTCGAGGGCTCTTTTGTGACTTGGGGGAGCTATTTTTCTCATTTTTGGGTCTATATTGTCTTCAACCCATTTATTGTATTTCTTATGCTGGAAGCATATATTATAGTGGTTTTAGTATGAGTGCTTGAAATGGCAGCGGAATTAGTTTTGCTTGGACATACTTGCACAAAAAGCAAGAGGAATTTGGATACAGTGCACTCTCGTTATAAAGAACACTGATATAACAAAATTTCATTATAAAGAAATAAAATCTTTGGTCCCATATCTTGGATTTTCTTTGTATTCTCTTGTTTTGGCAATCCTGATATAAAGAAATTTCGTTATAAAGAAACAATTTCATGGGTCCAGGGGACTTCTTTATAACGAGAGTGCACTGTATTTGAAGAAAAAAAATTAAAATACATTAAAAATTGTTTACAAAACCAATGGAGAGTTTTCCACACTTTCATTAAAAAGATGGTAGAGCCTTGCCAATTTAAGAATCCTCCATAACAAGGATTAAATAAACTTAAACAATCATAACTCTCGAACCGTTCAACCAAATTTGTTCAAATTTTCACTCATTTCCTTCGTGTATTGTTCTGTATTCTCTGAATTCAGGAAGATATCTGGATTTCATTCCTCTTTAATTCAGATTTACATTGTTACACAAGTTTCATTATATTTAGATTGAATTTTAACTTGTGGTAAGGGGTCATGCTTACTATATCACATGATAATGACTGATTTCCCATACATAGGAGTCCAAGATGTTCAGGCAGACCATGCAGCTAGTCACATCGGTAAATCACATGGCATTCTGAACCTCATCAGGGGTACTCCCTACCTGGCTCAAAGGAGGAGGGTCCTTCTACCTATGGAACTAACTATGAAGGTTTGTTTGATGCTAACTTGTATTCATGTCTCACCAAATATCAGAACCATTTAGAAATAACAAATGAGAAATATTTGTGTACATGTGTGTACATTTTTATTTGTATCATGCATCTACAATTTTACATTTGCTAATTGCGAGTTGATGACAATCTCCAATGTTAAACCTGACCTAACCCCATAATGCTTGATACTAAACCCTAATTTTAGGGCACCTAACACCGCATAAACACCCCCCCCACCGCCGATAACCACTAACCTTAACCCTAATCAGGCTGGCTTTTTTGGCTATGCTATGTCTGGGGGGGGGGGGGGGCGCGGATTCCGCCCCGCCCCGCCCCCCCCCCCCCGAGATCTCGGCTGTCCGATCGCGCGATCGCGCGCCGAAAATCGGCACGCACGTTACCCCATCACGTAATCTACAAAACTGTATAGTTAATTACCACGAATTAATTTCATATCAATTAATTATGCTAATTTATGCGTAAAATCATAATTAAGCTGTAAATCACTAATTAAAGCTCCAACACTGCTAATTTTTGTGTCTGGACACTCTTTTTAGCATTCTTAACAAGTTTACTTGAAAAAATCCGGAATCAAAATTGATTTCCTATGTATTTTATTGTTTTTTCAATTTCTTATGTATTTCTCTGTTTTTTCAAACCTTTTGTTTTCTATTGTTTTTTTGATGAAATTTGTCGGGGACAACTTTTGCGGTCATAAACAGCACAAAATTAATTAATTTCAACCAATAAAAGTAAAAATAATCATAACATTTATGAATTTTTGGCTGAAAACACAATTTGTATTGGAAATGTACACAAAATCACGTTTTTGAGCGATTTTTGGGGTGACATGCAAGTACAAAATGCTACGTAACTTGGGAACCGCGTACCCGGACGTCGCAAATTTGGTCTCAAAAGATGCGCGACACTCAAGAGAATAAAGTCATGAAACGCCGTGGCAACTGCTTCGCGCGTCGCGGACATTTTGCGCGAAACGTTTACGGGGGGCGGATTCCGACCCCCCCCCCAGCCTTTTTAGGGTTAATGCAACCACCCTCTAGGACAAGTACCCCCTAGGGCAACCACCCTCTGGGACAATTACCCCCACCCCACCCCCAACAACTATCCCTTTTGGCAATCACCCTCTAGAACTATCCTAGAGGGTGATTGTCCAGGGGGTAGGTGTCTGGATGTGCCCAACCCGATACCAAGAAGAAAAGTAAACAAACTTGGATCTCTAGCCCTGACTTTGTTTCATTGGTAATGTTACAAGATTCTATCACAGGAGCAATTCTCACAAGACCAATTGTCAGATACTGCACACAAAAATGGAATGTGTATTTTTGCATAGCGTAACAAAATGACTAGAAGGGAGCAGGCAAAGTTCAATTTCTGGAAAGGTAATAAATCTGCGTCCACATGGTGAGCAACTTATAAGCCCTTCATATTTGTGAGAATTGGTAATTTCTCCTCCATCTGCTATCAGTCTTCATTGATGTCTTGTGCGTCATCTTCCACTTGATAAAACATTAAGCAAGTTTACTACAGTGCACTCTCGTTATAAAGAACACTGATATAACAAAGTTTCATTATAAAGAAGTAAAATCTCTGGTCCCATATCTTGGATTTCTTTTGTTATTCTATTGTTTTTGCAATCCTGATATAAAGAAATTTCATTATAAAGAACAAATTTCATGGGTCCCAAGGACTTCTTTATAACGAGAGTGCACTGTACGAGTCATACCGAAAACAGGATATTTTTCATTGTGGCATTACTTGTACCATAAGCTGTAATCTAATAATTGGATTTGGGTTGCTTTCTTTTCAGTATAACTTATCTCAGGAGGACATTATAAGAGGAGAGAGAGGACAAGCGATGAATGATTTGATCTTTGACCTCGCTAGTGTTGCTCATTCACATTTAGAACAGGTGAGTTCTTTTTTGTGTAAATTCTGTATATCTTTAGTATTTAGGAGCAGAGCCAAATTTCAGCAACTGTCAGGGTGCAATGTCAAATTCAAATATGATTATTTAACTTTGGATACATACATGGTGGATAATAGCATGTCCTAAAATTAAAGCCAAGAGTTCACCCATTCTTACAATGACATTTGTATTATAATGTAGACCCAAGACCAGTACCAAATATTTCTGAAATTATGATAATACTTGTTTAATTATTAATCAGTAAATGAAATGCCCATAAGTATTTTTTCAATTATATCAAATTTGGAAACCTACCAAAAAGTGAGTGATTTATTGGAGGCTACTATTCACAAGTGATGCAATAAATTACATTGCTGTCATACTGTTAAACACTTTTCAGCTAAGTGCACCACACTTGATCCCATATTTATGACACATTGATTCAACATATTACAACTTGTTAAACTCCAAGTACACTTTTGGTAAATGGTGAAAAATTTGTCTCTTATTGTAGCTTTGAGATACGTATATGATTCTATAAATGCCCTGAAAATTTGGTCGCTCTGATACTCTTCCATTTTTGAGAAATTACTCAAAATATAAAATGTCAAAAGGGGGGGGGGAAGGGACATTTCTCATTTAAGTAATGTACATAGTAACATCAACTTACTGATGGTTTAAAACCAAAATACATCAGTGTAAATACTGTTTGGTCAGTTTTAGGTTGTTTTCTGATTTCTGGGGTGACAATAGAATACTCTGTGAAAGATTGATGAAAAAGTTTCATCTTTGACCTAAACTACACTTGGGTTTTAAATTTAAACCTTGTTGTTTTTTTTACAATCTTTCTTTTAATCTTCATTTTGTCTCCTTACAGGCTCGTAGTTTGAGAAAAGATGTTCCAGCGAATGCTCTTCCGGCCTTCCTAGTAACCGTTCCCATCGAGTCTTATCTCAAGAGAATACAACGGGTGCACTTTGATGTATTTCATCCCAGCCTCCAGAAAAAGAACTCACTGCTTCCTCTACACTTATGGCTCAGAAATAAGAGAAAAATATACTAAGATGAAGAAAAGTTCATATTTGAGGGACTAACTATAGATGAGACAGGTTTGCTGGACCATGTGTGCTGTGAGGATGTGGTACTACTGATTAATACAGGGAATTTGCAATAAAAGATACCAAGTTTTGGTATTAGTTAAGTACCCCCCAAAGCTGATTGTAATTACTTATCATGTTGATGAAACTGAAACTTGCCCCCCCCCCCCAATCCCCCACCATTGTCACCTGTTGCAAGTCGAACCAAATCCATTTCTGGAAAAGAATCATCGTACTTAGTGTGATAACTGATTACTGTTGCACCTCAACTAATTCATGTATCAGTTTTGTTGACTCCAGTTTGTTTGAGTAAAAACCAATCTGTACAGTGAACGGTAACCAGGGTTGGGCAATTTTTTTTTAAAGGGGTGATTTAAATCGCGATTCAAATCGCGATTCAAATTGTGATTTAAATCGTGATTTAAATCAAAAAATCAATTTATTTGATTTAAATCATTTTTTCTAAAAAAATCATGATTTAAATTGCCAACCCTGACAGTAACACTGCCTAAACTAAGTAAATTAATGTAAGCTTAAACTGTATTGAGTGATGTCACACAAACTTGACATGTATGACAGTCTCATTTATTTCATAAGATGCTATGCCAGTACCAGTGCATATTTTAGTGTTTGCAAAATAAACTATTTTTACCCATTGGAGACAAATTGACTTTGAAATAACATACATTCTCCGTAGACCCCAACACAAGATATCTTGTATTTCGTCGGTATAGAACCAGAAGGGCGTTAACGCATAACCGGTTGAGAACCAGAAGGGCGCTATCACTGTACAAAGTCAATGGCATTAACGCCCTTCTGGTTGTCAATGTATTTTGCATTAACGCCCTTCTGGTTCTATACCGACGATTTGGTCCTTTACGGGTTAAGTTAAGTTTTATGTTTTCGTTTCTGAGACCGGAATGGAAATACTGTACAGTATTTATGTATACATTTGTTTATACACTTAAAAGGAAAATAAACATACAAGGAAAATATGTGCAAAATTGTTTACTTTGTGTAATAAAATTTATTTGAATTCAAAATAAAACACTGTTATGTACAGAGTTTATTTGTATTCTTATTTCAACAAATGATTTACTAGTTGCTGACTTTTTCTTCTTCTACATTTTCACCTTCATTCACAAACACTCCATGTTTGTATCCTGGCATAAATTAATTTGAAAAAAATCTACCCCACCCCGGCAATATATTGATAATCAAGATAGTATAAGTTTGCATCACTGTAACACCACGGACATACTTGATGATGTGTCGTGTTGAAAATTGAAATCCCTATTTGCATGTTGGAATAGTTTTACACAAGTATTTTTTAAAAATCTATTCTGTGGGAAATTATTATTACAGTGCACTCTTGCTATAAAGACCACTGACATAACAAAAGTTTATTACATGTACAGAGAAGTAAAATGTCTGGTCTCATATCTTGAATTTCCTTTGTATTTTATTGCTTTTACAACCCTGATATAAAGAAATTTTGTTTTAAGAAGAAATTTCATGGGTCCCAAGGACTTTTTAATTACGAGAGTGCACTCTGTATACATCTAGTGTGTTTATTATTTTCATGAGAAACAGAAAAGTTCCACAGATACAAAGTGTGAAGACTTATAAATATGATTATCTGTACTTTTCATCTAGATTTAGTAGTGATCACTGTTATATTCTCTTCTGAAAATGTCCATCTGGAAGGTGAAAGTTCATATGCACTTATTCCTCGACAAGCAGCAATTCCTCGAAAAGATCCATTGAGTATTTTCTTGTTATGTGACCAACATCTATTAACACGCTTGTGTAATAGTAAGAGACACAGTTTGTATGGCACAGATGCACAAGACCAGTTTTACACTTTCTTGACATCCTCCTTGATTTGTTCACTGGTTATTGATGTAAAGAGTTCATCATGTAAACAGTCTTATCGTTGCGTCGGCCCCAGCCGTGAATATCCAGGGTTGTGATGGGTGGAACTCGCACGCTAACACCCCCAGGCTGTTAGTTATCACATGACCTCTGAGGATTTTGACGGGGACTATCAGGGGATTCTGCATCAAGTCACTGACAGGGAGAAAGAGAAAAAACAGATTTAGGAAAGAAAACTTGCATGGTACATATTCAAGTTCGTAGTCCTTGAAGGGAACAATACTTTGCAGATTCTATGACAGATTTTATATTGCCTCAAATGGAAGTATTATCAAGTCTTCTCTAGTCTGTTTTACTATAAACATATTACCCACACATTGATAAAGTATTTTAATATTAGTCTATCCCATTCATTTCAACTGACCCTGTTATTAGAGTAGAGAATAAATTAACTACTTTCTATCTACCAAACTTTCATCCCTTCACTTACACAGAAAATAAATTTATTGCTTTATTTCTTGTGTTAACCCTAAAAAGACTGGGGGGGGGGGGCTAAAAGCCCCCCCCCCTTGACTTCTCGCGTTATAATTCCGAAATGCGCAAAGCTTTTGCCAAGGTGCTTCACAACTTTTTTCTTTCAAATCTTGCGCATCTTTAGAGACCACATTTGTGACGTCTGAGTGTGCAGTTCCGAATTTACGCAATATTTCGAACTTGCATATCACACCAAGAATTGCTCAAAAATGTGATTTCATGCACAATTTCAATACAAAATGTGTTTTCAGCCTAAATTCATAAATGTGTGATTATTTTTGCTTTCACTGATTAGAATTAATCAATGTTGTGCTGTGTATGATCGAAAAAATATGTCCCTGAAAACTTCATCAAAAAACATAAAACAAAAGGTTGAAAGAACAAAGGAAGACATAAGAAATTCATTTTGATCCAGCAATTTCTTTTCCAGAAAATTGTAAGAATAAGGAATTTTTATGCCAAAAACTAGCATTTTATTAGGGGTTTTTTTTGGTGATTTATTGGCAAAAATATGATTTTATGCATACATTTGCATAATTATAAATTGAATTAAACAAAAGGTTTTCTTGTGATTTATTGGCAAAAATATGATTTTATGCATATATCTGCATAATTAATTATAAATTAAATTAATAAATATTTGTAAAAATTTTATAACACAATTTTGTAGTTTACATGAGACTATATGTGCGTGCAAAATTTGGCAAAAAATTGCACGATCTGTGGCTGAGATCTAAGGGGGGGCCCTTTAGCCCCCCCCCGCCCCCCCAGTTTTTCTTAGTCATCAAAAACCCATCTTAGAAAACTACACCAAATTTAAATGAATTTAAAATGCTACCCAAATGTTTTTCGTACTCTGTCTAAAAATGATACACAAGTTTATGGTACTTCAGTGATACGATACTTATATATGAATATTTATACATGTATTTTAATTCATCATTTTTTGCTGAAGTCCACATTAAAGCCACTGGTTAACATTTACCACAATTAAAAAATGTGAGCTACGTAATCCTCCATGCTCCAAGTGTCTTTGATCAGGTCTAAAAATGAAGTCCTGAAAAAATTGCATTTCGAAATGATTATTTAGTGCTTTAAAAAAGTGAAAATTGTAAGTTGACGGGATTCACCTGCCCATTTCCTCCCATAGATTTACCGTGTGTGGATCTAGGCTATTTCTTACTCGGCCCGAGTTCTAATTGTTTATTCATTCATATCTTGCCAGTGGCAGCATAAATTTCCAAACTTTTGTATTCTAGGGTGTTTACTTGTCCATTCAAACACTATTATGTAGCTCAGATAGCAAAGTTTGACAATTTTTTAGAAGCTCCACAATGTTAGCCTATTACTTTAAACGTGAACATCTTGATTTAATGTATTTATGATACTAATAATACTGATCAGTTGTTTCAGTTTGGACAATAAGTATTCCTATCTTGAGATACACCTTGAGATAAAAACATTTTGTAGGAAAACCATTTAACTACTGGCAGAGGGCCTGAACATTGTAATGTATAAAGCATTACGCATGAAAACTAGCATCCCTGATACTGTGGAGATTATGCGAGCTCATAACAAGGTACAACACTAAAAGCAATACAAATTTCGTACTTATAAACTTGACCGTGGAATATGATGACAGCACCATCATCTGACGCCGATGAGAAGAGGGGATAACGGCGATGGAAGTGAACCTGTCGTACCGCCTTGCGGTGATGCCTCAGGGTCTGGTACGGCTTAGTGGAGAGATCCATGTCAAACCAGGACACACGGGAGTCGTAGCTACCAATCAGGACATTATCACCTGGTTGAGGGGATTAATACAAGAAACAGGAACTAAAAGAAAATGCCTATAATCTAATGAGAATGAGATACCATGAGGTAAGATAGATTAAGTTTATATATCTCTTCACACTTTTTAAAATTTTTAATGTTGTTATCACATATACAGTGCAATTGCGAACAATTGCCACTTCAGGGTATAGAATGGCATGTTGGGCTGATAAACCCCAACAGTCCTTACAAAGAAACTCCTGAAAAGGCTAATTCACTGGCTTTCACTGTTGCTCTGGAATTAATAACTGTTGCCATCATCACTACTGGCATTACCATTTCTATCACCATCATCAGCATTGCCATCACCATCACCATTGCTGACACCATCATCACCACCACAACCACCATCATCATCACCATCATCACCACCACAACCACAATCATCACCACAACCACCATGACCACTACCACAACCGCCATCATCACCACCACCACCACAACCACCACAACTACCACAACCACCATCATCACCATCATCACCACCACCACCACAATTACCACCATCATCACCATCTCCGCCATCACAACCACCACCACAACTGTCGCCATCACCATCATCACCACAATCCCCACCATCACCATCACCACCACCATCATCACCACCACCATCATCACCACCACCCCCATCATCGCCACCACCACCATCATCACCACCACCATCATCACCACCACCATCATCATCACCACCACCATCATCACCACCACCACCATCATCACCACCCGCATCACCATCACCACCACCATCATCACCACCCCCATCACCATCACCACCACCATCATCATCACCACCCCCATCATCACCACCACCATCATCACCACCACCTCCATCATCACCACCACCATCATCATCACCACCACCATCATCACCACCACCATCATCATCACCACCATCATCATCACCACCACCATCATCACCACCACCATCATCATCACCACCCCCATCACCATCACCACCACCATCATCATCACCACCCCATCACCATCACCACCACCATCATCATCACCACCACCATCATCACCACCACCACCATCACCACCAACTATCACCACCACCAACATCCTAACAATCATCATCATCATCATCACCACCACCATCATCATCACCACCACCATCATCACCACCACCATCATCAATACTACCACCATCATCATCATCATCATCATCATCATCATCATCATCATCATCATCATCATCATCGCCAACTCACCTCCAGGATGGATGGAGATACTTGACACCCATTTTGCATTGGAGAGAAGCTTCTTGGTCAATTCTTGCTTCATCAAGTTGTACACTCGTACATAACGTTGAGTCTGTAGGTAAAAACATAGATACAAATGTAGTATACTGCCATTATATAAGAACAAGCTCTGACTTGACCATACAAGTTTCATGAAGGTGGTTTATAACCCAGCAGTTTTAACACTAATATAGATGGTTCAACAGGAATTCTTTCAGCAAAGTGAGAAAAGTTCACCTTACAAAATTGTCAAACAAAAGATGAAAAATTTAGAGAGAGGGAGAAAGTGAAATGCCACAAAAAAGTTTGTCAGCCACTATAATACATTGTGCTAATCAAATCCACCATTTTTAGTGGAATCCCTAAAATATGGTTGAAATTATTTGCAACAGACCAAGTAAACACCCATCCAAACACCTGACCAAACAAACAATGTGCAATGCACTCTCATTATAAAGAAGTCCTTGGGACCCATTAAATTTGTTCTTCATAACAAAATTGCTTTATATCACGATTCCAGAAACACTAGAATACAAAGGAAATAGAAGATATGGGACCAGAGATTTTACTTCTTTATAATGAAACTTTGTTTTATCAGTGTTCTTTATAACGACAGTGCACTGTATCTTACGTATATACCTTCTTAAACCTCATTTATAGGGCAAGGGAAATAAATTTGTGGTTTTCTTACATAAGATAGCTACCAATATGCTTCTTACCACCAAAAAGAAGAAAGGTCTGGTTGGGTTAGAAGTTGGGTGGAGAGGGAGGGGGTGGGTGATAATTTCATGGTTAATTATCATTAGACAATATTACTGCTAGAAAGGTCTAGTTGAGTGAAGAAGAAGAAAGGTCTAGTTGGGTGGAAGGTTGGGGAGAGGGGAAGGGGAGAGAAGAGAGAAAGGGGCAGGGGAAGGGGAATATAAATTGATGTTTTGTTTTAGCTATCACTTGACAAGATAACTACTGGTATGTGTCTTGCCGCCACAAAGAAAAAAGGTCTGGTTAGGTGGAAACTTGGGAGAGAGTAAGGGGCCGGGGGGGGGGGTGAGGGGGATACCAAATTGATGTTTTACTTATTATTTGATAAGTTGGCTACTGATATGCTTCTTACTGTCACAAGGAATAAAGTTTTGGTTGGGTGGAAAGTTGGGAGAAGGGAAAGGGGGAGGTGAAAGGGAGGGGAGAAATGAGGGGAAGGGGCATAATAATAAATTTATAGTTTACTTATCATTTGACAATATAACTGTCACAAAGATGAAAGTCTTGTTGGGTGGAAGGTTGGGGGAGGGACAAGAGGGAAAGGGAATAATAACTTTGTGCTTTAGTTTGACAAAATAGCTGTTATGCTCCTTGGTGCCACAAAGAAGAAAGGTCTATTGGGTAAAAGGTTGGGAAGGGAGAGGGGAAAAGAGGGAAGGGAAGAGGGGAGATGGGAAGGGGGAAAGAGAAGAGGGGAAAGGGGGATAATACTTTTAGTTATTAATTCTGAAAACATAGCCTAGTGCGTTCGCGTCCTTACCGCCTACAAAAGAAGAACGGTCTGGTTGGATGCGAAGGCACACATTGTAACCAGTCCTATTGTCTTGCTTGAATGGTGCCTGGGATCTCGCTCTTGAGTAATCTGATGGATCAAGACTGAGGAGTTCCCTGCCGTCTGGGATGAACAGCGCGAAATATCACCCCTTACATGCCAGGCGTACTTGTTTGACTGCCTACAACAGGAAATTAAATTTAAGCTAAAATGCAATAACTCACTGCTAGTGATAGCAATATACTGGTCAGATGAACGGTTTAAACATTTTAAACCCATTTCATACAAAAGAGAGCAAGAGCAAAACAAGGAAAAGGAAAGAAAAATTATCCCTTTAATGAATTATGCACCCCCCCTCCCCCCCCACTCCCCCCCACCCCCCGTACACTTCCAGTCACGGGTGTAAAGTGCATGAGGTAAAAAGGGGTTTTATATTATTTTATTTATTGAATTCCCAGCAGTTGCTGAGAATCCATGTGGGGACACCGCAAACATGCGGGAGAACAATCAAAAGAAACAAGAGATTACATTACTACATTGACCCAAATGACAGGACTGGCACGCACTAGAGCAATCAAGGAAATGTACTGTCCAACTCCACAGAGTGGTAAAAACGGACTTTAAATGATGATTGTTAAAAGTACAAAAAAGTTCTTGAAGCTCAGTCGCTCTGCTCTGTCGCATAATTTTAATCAGGATGTTGCAACTTTACATTCCAATTTAATTGATAAATTGTGTTTTAAAATGGGTAATGCTTGTTGCCTTGCTAGAAACTAAAAGTTTAATCAATCTCTTGTTAAATAATGTGCCCCAATATAGAATCAAGTGTATAAATAGCATTTGCAAAGGATCAATATTTCAAAAAAAATCTTTGAAGTTTTTGGTTGCTTTGCACTATTTCTCAAAAATGTTTGTTAATTTTGCTCTATATGTGACAAAGTAGTGAATACCATTTATCAATCTTCTGGATTAAAAAAATATATTACTTGATTGCAGTGCTCTCTAACTATGATAGCTATAGATCAAATGCATAAGAAATTGTGTTAGATGATCTACCGCTTGGTCGCTCTGCTCCCTCACATGTACCGTTCTGTCAATAAGTTTTAGTGAGGGAGGGGGGGGGGGAGAGGGGTTACACCGTCATAACTCCCAGGCTATTGTACTTTTAATATTAACAAATTCTACAATCTGGCCAAAATTGGCACAATTTCTGAAAATAAACTCTCTGAATTAATACCTTGAAATGTTTCAGTTGTAACCTGAACCCCTTCTCCTTCTCGTCCTCGTCCTCCGTCACCACCCACTCCACCAACGGCGACGTCTTCAACTCCTCCGGCTTCTCATAGCCTTCAATCAGGCGATCGGTTCCTGAGGCGACCATCTTGTCTCCGACCTGAGGATTGATGACGTGGACTGAGTTCTCCACACAGACGGCCACCAGACAGACAGCGGGATTCGGACACCATGACACACACTGTACGGTGGTGGGTAGTTCGATGGTCTTCATGCAGCGACCAGTGGAGACCTCCCAGAACCGCACCGTCTTGTCGTCCGAGCCTAGTGAGAGATTATTCACACAAATATTAGGATGATGGCAGCTACTGATTCAATCATAATTGATACTTCACAGATTTTGAGTGTATAACATCACTGGCATGGGATTAAATGTTTTTGAATTGACTGAAAACAAATGTGCAACCTTTACTTTGCTGAACATACTCCAAGATCTGAAAGTATTACACAGTAATGTAATAACTTTTAGGTTAATAACTAACAAAGTCAAAGATCAGGCAACTTGATAAATTCCTGATTTGCATACAATAAAACTTGATTTATAAATGTACATCAACATTTTTTCAATAATTACAATGGGAGCCTCTCTCTAACTGCCACCTTTGAAAGAAGGAATGCATAAATCTTACATGAAAACACTTGAAAGGTACATAAATCTGAAAAAAAAATGTCATCATTAGCAAAAGTTTAAGACCACAAGAAAATTTCTATTAAACCATGTAGAAAACAAAAGCTCGTAACTATTGCTTCTTGAAGACATTGAAGGGCAAGTTGGGTTCAATGTCATTGCTCAAAATGCACAAGATAGTGCTTATAAAATATACACCAACATCAGTCTATTTGGAAGGCAGATTACATAGATTTTTGTGCAAGAACTTGAAGAATCTTCCACAGTAATTATAAGGCCTTGACACTGTATGGTCATCACATTTCTGCACAAGGTTCGTCAAGTTCTTGCTCAGAGTTCAAAGTAATCTGCCTTTAAAAGTATTGATGCTGCTTGTGGAGTACTTTCCCTTGAATTACAACTAATACGCACTTAACCTGACTTCAAGAAGCAATAGTTTTTAGTGTTTATTTTGTACATGCTTCAATGGGAAATGTTCTTGTGGTTTTTAACTTTTGCCAAAGATGGTAGCTATCATGTCCATGTGTACAAACCTGAGATCAACCACTGGCCGCTTGGATCCACACTGATTGTCCTGATGTAACTTGTGTGACCCTCATAGACAATGGATTGAGTTGTAGGGAATGGTTGAAGATCTTTGGGTCTTGGGAGTTTGGGTAAGAGTTCTTCTGGTTCAACTTGCACCTGTAGTAACATAAATGTGAGTGTTTACCTTAGACTGCAGGTTTAAACCTACTGTCTAGAAGTATAGAAAGCTGTGTGGACCAAAAATGATCTGACAGCAATTATAATTTCTGACAAATAACATCACGTTACACTACAGTACACATACAATTTAGTGTGCCATTCTAGTGAGTTTCAGAGCAAATATATTACAAGATATCAGAGGAGAAATAAAACCAAGTGAAGGGATAAGACAGTGTAAATAAATAAACAGATATTAATGAGATTAACACAAAATGAACAGGGTTGTGAGTAACCACAAATAAAAAGAACTGAAAAGGCTGAAACTTCAAAAGCTCCTACACTTTTATACAGAGGAAATTCACAAAAAGATGAAAATAAGCTGAACTCTCACACCCCTGAATGAAGGTGAAAACTGAAAAATCAGCAAAAACTATTATTAGGCAAATAATGAGTTAAACCCTTGATTGTTTACCGAGGCAAACAGGGAATAAATCACATCAGATCATGAAATAAGAGTCACCACAGCTCAATTATAGGAGAAGAGTTTTTAATTTTGGTAATTACTGAATTTACATTTTATTTTCGACAATGCTTCTACTGTGCAAATATGCATAAACACCATATACCCCAGTGGAGTCTAAGAACGAGATTTCTCCGGCTGGGTCTATGGAGAATGTGTGTTATATTGAAATCAAATCATCTGAAATGGGTTAAAGGTTAGTGACATCATTGGGAACACTTGAAAATGCCTCAAGAACCAAATGAGTTGAAATATATTCCAACTGTTCACTAGCAGATGTGGAACTCCCACCTGGGAGGATTTGTCTGTAATTTGTTTACTTAAGGAGAATCAAGCATAAACATAGGAGTATCTTATTCTTTGCCGGGTAGGATAAAAATAAGCCCCATAGAGAGCCACACAGCAGGTTTCCATACTACTAGTGATATTGACATTGTTTGTTTTAGAATGAGTGAACATTTGACTACAAGATTTTCACAGGAGAAGCCTTGCATAGTTTACTTGATTCTAGAGTAGTATCAGCCCAAGTTGAGGACTACCCCCAATCATGTTATTTACCTTTAATGTATATATCCATCAAGGTTATTATTGATCTGTTTATTTGTTTGTTTATTTAAATAAAAAAATTGTTTTACCCTCATTCTTCTTTGCCGTGGGCAGAGGTACAAGTCCAGACATCTCTCAAACCGGTCCTGGATGAAGCGGGGGTAGTAGGGAACTTTCCTAAGACAGTCGTATTTCTCGGGGACAAAGTCCATCTTCCTGTCCTCGGCATCTTGTTCATTCCATGCTAGGATCTGACAAGGTAAAAACAGAAGTGAGAACTGTAAAAGTGGATATTTTTCGCGCAATTTATTTTTGGGCTGGCAGAGTTTAGTAAAGTTTTGCGTGATTTTAATGTCGCAGACAGCTGAAGTGGGGTAAGCAATTACACGAGGCATAACGCTACTTCAGTAGCTAGCCAGGCATACACACACTGTCCAAACTATGTAAGTCCAAACTACACCAAACAAGAAACACAACCCCCCCCCCAAAAAAAGAACACTCGCATGTTTTTATTTCCATGCTAGCATCGGCAAGCGTGAAATTCGCGAAAATTTCCACACCACGAAATACTCCACGTTTACAGTACTGCAGCCAGTGTTGGGTCCAAGACCAGAGGTTCTGGGACCAAGACCAAATAGTCTGAGACCAAGATTGAGTGTCTCAGAGTTCACTGGATCACTATCGTTACAAAAATCAAAAAGTTCCAGGGGGTACTGTAGCTGCTCCCCAGAGTCATGTTTTCGCCCTTTGTTGATTAGTGAATGATCTTAAAGTTTTTTCAAGTGATACTTTACGCAATAACAATGTGGATCTTGAGCTAATCTCTAGCTGATCTCGAACAAAAGTCCAATGAACATAAGCTCCGAGATCAAGATCAAGGCCAATACCTTCAAGATCAAGATCACAGATTGATGAGATATTGGTCTCAAGATCAAGATTGATCTTGAGATACCCAATACTGATTGAAATAAAATTTTATTTCCTATGTGAGGGTAATAACACAAAATAAATTCAGGCTAAAGCTATACACAGTCATATGATGCAACAGTCACATTGGTCTGTATTACTGTTTAAAAAAATAATGGGGTGTTGCGGCTGTATATTTGTTACCATTGGTAAATCTGAGCATCGCTGATAAAAAATTTACCTTACAGCTGAAGTCTAGTGTTGGTAAATGGTAAAAAATGGAAATTCTTTGCAATTATGCTTTTAGATACACCTATATGATCTATCAATACCCTGAAAATTGCTCGCTCTGAAACTTTCCCATTTTTGAGAAATTACACAAAATGCAAAAACTTGGTATACCGCTACAGTAGATGCTCTCCTTTAATTTAAACATCATGATTTGTCACTTTAAACTATTTTCAATAGGTATGACGTTGTTTTCTGATGTCTGGGAAGACAATAAAAAAACTTTGTGGCAGATTGACCAAAAAGTTGTCAGATAGACCAAAACTAAACTTGGGCTTTTATAAAATGCATGATTTCATGGGTGACAATAAACATAAAATTGACAAGGGAAAACAGGGGAATATTCATCAATTTCAACACAGAAAATTCTTTTCACTCATTGTTGTTTTGTTTTTTGATGAAATTGAGAATTACACTCATGAAGTATTACAATACATTTAAATATAGCTTAGCGGTTAATGACATGATTAGGAACACTTGAAAGTGCCTCAAGAACCAAATGAGTTGAAACAGATACCAACTGTACACCAGCTGGAGTGGATCTTCTAGCTGGAATTTGTCTTTAATTCGTTTACTTAAGGAGAAACAAACATGAACATACCAGTGGTTTTTTCTATTTGAGGCCCGAGAGAAATAAATCCCATAGAAAGCTACACAACATATTTGCCTGACACAGGAGATATTGACAGTAGTTATTTTAGAATGAGTCAACATTAGAGCACAAGATTTTTAGAGCAGAATCATTGCATAGTTCAGTTGATTCTAGAATAATTTCACCCCAAGTTGAGGACTACCCCCATCTTAATATATTTTGGTGTCTAGAATTACCATGCATTTTCTTTAATATGAAGTACATTTCCAGTACTCTACGTTTGATGTTATTTTATTGTCTAGAACTGTTGTGCCTTTTCATTACTGATCACAAAACTGCACAACAAACGAAAGCTATCATACCTCTTCTTCAGTGGGCAGGTATTCAGGTAAGGGATTGTACGATTCCTCGTGACCCGGCAGCTTGAGTTTCGGAGCCGCAATGTGAGCGTGATGACGCTTGGAAAGCTTGACATCTTCTTCGTTTCCCCAGAGGTCGTAGAACTTTGGCCCTCTCTTTTCTTCCTCCTCCTTTCTTTTCCTTTCTGCTTCCACCTCGCTGGGTAGCTTCATCCATCCCATACGCATGGCATGGACTAGCTTGCTGACCTGGTGGCAGAATGATACCAGACACATCAAATATAATACAGGTTTTCCTGCTCATTTTGCAACTGTTTTCAACCAATACTAAAACCTGTCAATTCTGATTTGTCTCGAGAAGCCAGGGTGATGCAAACGCTAATTCCAATTTCATCTTTTATCAACTAGTTGGACAACTTTTCCAATCTATTTGATAGTTTTGTCGTGCAGTGTCATCACTTACAATTTCAATTCGTCACTGAGCACTTGAATGAAAAAATAATTTTGAATTCTAGCAACCAGTTTCGTCAGAATTTCATTCAGTTTTGTCTATCCAAAATATTAGACCAATTTGGATGATGAGTTCATGAATTTTCTTACACAAAGACGAATTTGGTTTGAACATTTGTCAGTCGTTTGCTAGCGGGGATGGATTATAATGATAACTGACCATTCTGACTTGAAAATATGTGCAATTTGTTGCCAAATGAGGAATTGAAAAAGCAAATAACATAATTGAAAAGAACATTTACTCGTTCTAATATTCTGGAGACAAAACTGAACTAAAAGTCAACAAAATTTTGAAAAAAGGTGACAAAAATGGGAGGGAAAAACAATATTTAAATGGAAACACATTGATTAAATCACAGTAAGTATAACAGCAAAGCAGTGACCTCATTGAAAACCACATTTCAAAATATGAATGGTAAAACAGAAAAGGTAAATTAATGAAGTATAAATAGATAGGTAAGTAAATACATGAATAAATTTATACATCCTCTACCTTGTCTTTTTCCGTCAGTGAAGGAATAAAGCTCCGTTTGTGAGCCGGTCTTCTTGTCACAGGATGAATCATCTTCTCATGTGTAAAGAAGTCAATGTATGGCTCGTAGGGGTCAAAGGTCGTTTCTGGGTAGAATCCTTGTTGAATTCTCTGAATGGTGGCTAGCTGCTCCTCATTCAACACGACATCCTTACCCAACTTCTTGTCAAAAATGGTCCTCCTGTACAAACAGAAATAAAATGTAACTTTTGTTACTTATTTATTGATTAATTTATTCATTTTTATATTTATCTACTTATTATTATGATCACTTTTTCTTGGGGGGGGGGGGTGAAGGAGGAGGGTACTTTAAAATTTGATTTAATGATACCAGTACTTTACACATGCAACCCATAAGAAAATGAAGGCTATATTGAGATTTTGGGGGGAGGGGTGTAAGTTGGCCTCAACCATTGCACATTTCTTATTTGTCCTGCATACAGCCAAATTAATACTCGTAGTATAGCCCCCCCCCCCTTGACGAATTCCGTGCACATTTCACCTACAGCGAAATTTTTTTTACTGCGCTCCTCACTGACTTTTTACTTTCAAGTCTCTCTTACCTTTTGAGACCATGTTTGCAAAAATCGGACATACCACAACAACGTTGTGCGACTTTTGTATACGCATATCTGCCCCAAATCTGTTCAAAAACATGATTTTGTGTACAATTTCAATACAAATTATGTTTTCAGCCAAAATTCATTAATGTACAATTATTTGTACTTTTACTGGTTGAAATGGAATATTTTTATGCTGTTTATGATCACAAAAATGTCCCCAACTAACTTCATAAAAAAACACAATGAGAAACAAAAGAACACAAAAACTAAGAAATTCATGAAAACAATAAAAAATATATGAAATTAATTCTGATTTGGCAATTTTTGGGGGTAGATAGTTTTCAGAAATGTCAAAAAGAATATTATCACTAAGCAAATTTTACATTCTATGAGCTGTCTTAAGTGAGTTATAGGCCAAAATATGATTTTATGCATAAATTTACAAAATTAACTATTTAAAAAATAGAAAATATTTTTTCAAAAATCAAAATATACAGTGAGTCCCAGAAAAAAGGAAACCGGATTTCATGGCAAAAATATTCTATCATAATGTAGGGTTGTTATTTTGTCACTTGTATTATGTTTCTATTAGTTCCCTTTAATTCAAGTTGATATTCAGTTATGTTAGTTTGGAATTTTGTTTGTCAGCTATTTTGGTTACCATCCATCACTTCATTCCTCATGCCATGTCACCTGTCACTTCCACTCCATGATTTCCATATTCATCAGGTGTGACCATGCATTTCATCTCCACACCTGAGTCTTCTGTTCTACATTCATTATTACATAATCACCCCCAGGTCCTTTACCATCCCCATCTTACCTTTTCTTATTGGTTGTTTTATGAATTGGGTTCTTTCATTTTAGTTTGTCCCTCCTCTGCCTTTACTTTTATTGGTTCATTTGTCTTTATGAATATTTATGTTTGTATGATTCTGAGGGCAAAGCAGCCCCAATTATTGATGATTAAATCAGTGCACTACCAGACTTCGTCTTGTTCATTTGTGTTTATTTTGGCGTCTGAGTTCCTGCTATGTTTGTGTATCTCCCTGTTCTGTGCTTTGTCTGAGGTTTGAGTAGAACATTTTATACTTTATTATTTTTATCAATTTTTCAACCTTACAATAATGAATAATTTCAATGAATTAGGTATGCGTGTAAAGCCCTGTTTCTCCTCTTTCATTTCATACATAACTTATTATTAATCGTTCACGCATTATTGAATTAAAACAATGGCTATTGGTGCTATCAAAATTTCATTTGCACACACATATTCCATCTTCGAGTCCATTTTCAAGGTAGTAAATGTAATTATTTTTAAGAAACAAAAGCATGACATAAAAATTCATAATTTCCTCTTTTATCTGACACCTCATGCGTAAAAAATGAATAATGTATGCTGGAGAACAAGTAAAATTAAAACATGCCTGTTTTAGTGTGATTTTTTAAATGAATACATTTTGAGCAATTGGAAGCAAGCTGAACAAAAAGGTTCACGCACGGCTGACTTCACACAATATCTTGCACGGGGCACAACAATAGGCTCCAAGTCATGTTCGCAAGGTTGCTGGCTGCTGAATTTAGAAAACAGGGTTAACGAATGCATTTTCTCGCTGATGCAACGCTTATTTTTCACAAATGTGGTATCTCTGTGACCGGTATCAAATTAAAGAAGAGAAAATATGCTTTCCAACCATGTACGATATTCTTTTCATATTTGTTATGAAGATATAAAAATATTTTCATCAATCTTGGTTTCCGTTTTTCGGGGACGCACTGTATAGTCTTGGTGATCACATCCAACTCAATACACTGAAAATTGGCTTATTTTGTGCTCCTGTTTCACTCTTAAATGGAGAAATGTGGGAACAGTTCAATCTGAGGATGTGAGAAAATCACTATAACATACCAATAATCTGGGTTGTCCACTTTGTTCAGGAATTCTTCCAGCTTGTCGCGACCCTGTGGTTTGATGATCTTCGAACCCTTGACATCGTAACCGAGATGTTTGTATTCTTCATACCACTCCATAGGAATGTTGCCAACAGTATTGCGAATATCCTGCGGGAATTAATTAATACTGACAGACTTACATACAGAAGGCATGGAACTAAACTTTGGTAATGCATATGGATTTTTATCCAAATTCCATTTCATGCCAGTGACAAAATATCCACCCAATGGAGATGATTTAATTTTATTATAATTGCATTCTCTATAGACCCCAACCAGAGATATCTTGTTTTAGTCTGCAATGGGTTAAGTACACTGCAAACATTACAAAACAAATTGAACTAGGTCTATCAAATATATTTACCCTCCTCATAATCAAACATATGAACACCTTGTAATCCACTGAAATACTAGTATATCATACCCACATTAATAATGTAAAATACATCTAAGTACGTTCTCTACATCTACGTATCAATGGTCATACCTACCTGGTTTCTAAGAAAAAATACAGTTAGTACAGATTTCTATACCATAGGAGCTTTTGAAACCAAAATCCAGAACTACTAATATTACTACAAATAATAGCATATTTTCGTGTACATTTTTAAACTTTACGAACTCTCATAAACTAAAGTTTCACAAAAGGAAACAAAAAAAAGAATATAAGTGATACTTGTATAACAATGCTCACTTTTATATCAATAAAAATAAAGCAGCCCAAAGTTTACTTATATAAAAATTTCTGAAATCTTTACATATTTATGTGTTTTGTTTTTCATGAAGTTCAAGATTTGTTTGAAACAAAGGAAGGACATCAAAGAAAGTTTCAGAAGATGGGGCCAAAGAAAGCATTGATTTTCTTTTTTTTTTGGGGGGGGGGGCACAACAGAGTAATGGATAAGTTTATGGAAGGGAGGTTAATAAACAATTCCCATAAATGTTTCAAGTGTCCGTTTATGGCACAGGCACAAAAAAAGGCAACACATATTTGTGTATACAGACACCAACACTTGCTCTTGATAACAACAATAGCTACAATGGATCAAGACAAAAAATATGCACCGTACCTCTTCATCGGACGAGTCAAAATCATATTCTCCAACTTGTTTTGTCTCTGGCCTGTTATCTAGGGAACCCTTATCAGTCTGGTCTTGGTGTGATGATGGTCTAGACTCGTCTCTTATTTCATTCTGATTAGCAGATGTTGATTGTATATGTCTCTCCTTGGCTTTCTTCACCTTTTTCTTTACCCTTTGCTCAGGGACTTTCTGCAAAATCTGCTTTTAAAGAAATAGATGCAAATCATAAGTTCAAGAAAATGTGAAAATTTACATAATGAATCAAGTTTAAAGCATAAGTATAGGTTTGGTGGATCAGACAATTTTTTCACCAATCTGTCAGAAAGTATTCAATTGTCACCCCAGACATCAGACAATAACATCAAACCCAGTTAATATCATTTAAAGTGATAAATTGTAATGTTTCAATTATCGGAAAACATCTAGTGGTATGTACATTACCTATGAGAAATGTTGGGGTCCCCCCCCCCCACCCCGACATTTAACATTTTGAATAATCTCTCAAAAATTAGAAAGTTTCAGAGTAAGCAACTTTCAGTGCATTGATAAATCATAGATGTCTATCAAAAACACATAATTGCAAAGAATTTCAATTTTCACATTTACCAAAACTATACTTGGGCTTTAAAAACCCTTTGTGACATATTTGGCAGTCAGTACAAAGGAAATCAATTTAATATTGTGGCAGATGTGGGAAGTGGTGCCAAACCAAAAATCATTTTGAAATTGAATCATTTTGAATAATTTCTCACAAATTAGAGAGTTTTGATCATCATTTTAAATTTGAATCATTTTGAATAATTTCTCAAAAATTAGAAAGTTTCAGAGTGAGCAATTTTCAGGGCATTGATAAATCATAGAGGTCCATCAAAGACACATAATTGCAAAGAATTTCAATCTTCACCATTTACCAAAACTATACTTGGGCTTTAAAGTGATAGGCTAACATTGTGGAGCTTCAATTTAAAAAATTGTCAAACTTTGCGATCTGAGCTACCTAGCAGTGTTGGAATGGCAAATAAACACCATAGAATACAAAAGTTTGGAAATTTATGCTGCCACTGGCAAGATATGAATGAATAAACAATTATTACACGGGGCGAGTAAAAAATAGCCTAGATCCACACACAGTAAGTCTATAGGAGGAAATTAGCAGGTGAATCCAATTAACTTACGATTTTCACTTTTTTAAAGCACTAAATAATCATTTTGAAAAACAATTTTTTTTCAGGGCTTCATTTTTAGACCTTGTCAAAGACATTTGGAGGGTGGAGGATTATGTAGCTCACATTTTTTTAACTATGGTAAATGTTAGCCAGTGGCTTTAAAGACCCTTTGTGACATACTTGGCAGTCCGTACAAAAGGAAACCAATTTAATATTGTGGCAGATGTGGGAAGTGGTGCCAAACCAACAATCACTGCAGCGTACAAAATACACTGGGGCTGAGGGCGATTTAGCCCCAAAAATTAACAAAATAACCCCCTAAAATAACAAAAAGCCCCTAAAACTAGAAGCACTCGGCGGGGGGAGGGACCCTTCGAGCACATGTATCCCCCGAACCCGTCCCTTCACCCCCCATTTCGATAAATTAGAAATATGACATGGCGTCCTATAAAAGTCGGAACAATGAGGGCGCTGTCACTGAAAACTATTGTTATGCAAAATGACACCCCCCCCCCAATAAACCTCCAAAGCAAGTTTGAATAAAATCAGACAAGAAATGTGGCCGATAGATCATATACAAGTAATGTGACATAGCACTCAAGTCGGAACACTGAGGGCACTGTCACCTAACACTAATGTGGCCTACATGTAGAATGACCACCCATACACCTATAGAGCAAGTTTGAATAAAATCCTTTGAGTACCAACAAAGTAATTGAAAAAATAAGCATTTTTGCAAATTTAGACCTATCAGGTTGACCTTTGACCCTGTAAAAGGCGGAACATTGGGGGAAGCATCACCAAAAGTTATAGGTGTCAAGAGTTGACTATGATACACTTACACACCAAATGCGGCCAGTATCAGGCACACAAGCAGACCCTGAAAAATGTACCTTTTTGTGTACAAAGACGGACCAAGCGAGGGCACCACCACCAAAAACAATAGCAGTCTTCACATTACCATAATATACCTTCATACCAAATTTGAAGATGATCCGAGAAGAATTGCAGCCAGTAGAGCGCTCACAAGAAACTCTCTGCGGCGGACGCGGCGCGACGAGGCCAAATCCATAGTATCCTCCGAACACAGTTCGGGGGATACAATAACAAAATAGCCATCAATTCTCCTCATAGGGTCCAATATATAACATACAAAATCAGTAAATCGGGCTAAACGTAGCCCCGAAAAATAAAAATTTATTTCCTGCCCTGAATCACTGGTATAATTTACAAGTTTAGCCAACAAAATCCATATCATTACATAAAATACAGTTTCTGTACACTCTATGTATAGCTCATGTGGAAAGGCCAGAGAACCCCACATTCATTGTTTCTTGCCAAGTTGAAGTGAACAATTCAAATTAATTGGAGAATAAGTACATAACTGCCTACATGTCTCAGTACAAATTAGTAACAGCCCTGTTGGAAGTTAGCAATACCAACTGATTTGCATACAACTTCACAGAATTTTTTGTTAACAAAATTAGTAATTTTCAGTTCATAAGAGCCAAAAACTGAACAAACTGGTACTGAAATTAGTAATAACTACTAACAGTTGGCAGCCATGTAAGTACACTTACCTCTGTCTCAGTTTCACTTGATGCATCCTCGTCTTCTGACATATCTGAGCCTTGACCTTGTCTGCCTTCTTCATCTTCTTCAGCATCATCACTGGTATCATCTACATCTACAGATTAAGCAAAAATGTTGCCCATATGGGCAATTACAGCGTTACGGACATTACATTTCAGAGAATTTTTGCAACTTCAAAAGCTCATTAGGATAACATGACCTTCTTGTTATGAACTCATAAAATGGAATCACACACGAATGACCCTAAATTATAAACAGTGCAAGTTTCAATCGATTTCATCACTTTGTGTGGAAGTTACTGGACATAACGTTTGCCGTTACGGACATTACATTTTTTGGACATGACTTTTTGCATGCCTTTATGTTCATTGAAAAGTCGGTGAGTTTAAGCATACAGTTAAACCAATTTACCCATAAAGTGACAGGTAAGGAGGTGTTAAATAGGAATAAAGTTAAATTTAGTGAAACAGATGAATCATGTACCCTCTACAGCCATAATTGTGGCGTTACGGACATTACATTTTAAGCGTTACGGACATTACAGATTTGTCCACTTTCTTTAAGTGGTAAGGGTCACATGCCTGTATTAATATTTTTGGTTCTTTTCACCTGGATAGTACTTCGTAGACATTTCAAAATGTTGCCATAGCACTTTTATGAGATCTTTTATTTCAAAAGTTGCCAATTTGAGGCCATTTTGGGGGTAATGACCCGTACTTTATAAGTTTGTAGACCTTTTTTGTAAAGTAAGAATCTAAAAGACTTATTTTGTGTCTGCAATGGAATGGTGATCTATAAATGACATGTAGAACAGCCTTTTGATTTTTTGTAATGATGTTTGAATGAGTAATAATCAAAAAAGTGAAATTGAAGAAGCGTTACGGACATTACACTATTCATTCACATCCGCTAGGACACCTGTACCCACGACTGAACATAACTCTATACTAATAAACAGCTTTTATTCTAATTAAAAGAAATGCATAATAGTTCAGCAAAAGTTCAATATGTCATTTGGCACAAGAAAGGATCTACTTTTCTTTTCTTTTTTTTAGTTGTATAACACATTCCTATCAAGCATCAGAAAGGTCTGATTAGAGAATATTCTACTTCCATATCAGCTTGGAACAGAAGTGGTTCTGGTTGTCCATTGTGGCAGAGGGTAGCAAATAACTCTTCTTCTTCTTTGGTGTACACTGTACAGTGTACACAAAGAAATTTATGGATCCTGGTCTTTTCAGGAATGTCATACTGCATCCATCAGTATGGGTCCTTCTTGATCAACAAAGTGCTTGGCAGATCATTTTTGTCTCAATTTCCACATGAGAAAAGGACCCAAATGAAAGCTATTTGTAAAGCAGGATTTGGTTGTTCCTCTTTCTCATCCTCCTGTAGTTCTCCAGCATCACTGAAAAAAGTACATTTGCTGAGCTTGATATTGTTGCTGCATTTGCAACCATGTAACAATCAGAGAGTAATTGGCATGGGGACTAGTACAGTTGTACACGACAATTAGGCTGTAGAGGATTAGTCAAAACCAAAGTGAAATAGTGCATTATTGCTGATAAAATGTCCCAAATTAAATTATAAGGGCCAGGGCATCCATTTATGACAGATATCAACATTGCAGTGTTGATGCCAAGTTATTTGAACTGTAATTATATGCAGCTATACTTGTCTTGCAAAATTGTAATGTTCGTAACGCGTTGGTCATGTAATGTCCGTAACGCTTTTTTGAGGGTGAACGATGCAAATTCTCGAAAAAATTTCTTGATATCTTGTGTGATATCACATTTTGGCTTTGCATTTGAATTTAGAACAAAACTGAACCAAAACATAGTGTACTACAAAAACTTTTACACCTAAAACGTTACGGACATTACACTTCCAGCGAGAGGGAAATCAGAAAAACTGCAATTGGTCATTTTTCTGAAAAGATTTCTTTTCTTCCAGTATCCAGCAGGATGATGTTAAAATGAGTCCTCAGATTTACTTTAGCATGAAAATAATTACCTGAAAGTCATTTTATAGCACAATTTTTCACACCAGAAGAAATACATGCAAAACACACTGAATTTTGCTGCACTGTCTTTGAAAAACTACTGTATTTCAATAGCTCAAAAAATTATTTCTCCGACTTCATGTTCTTATGACCCTTCCTGAATACTTTCCAGGGTAAAACAAAGTTGTTCCTTGATTTTCATTTTTCCACTCTTGGGTAACATTTTTCACGGAATTGCCCATATAGTAAAACTATTCATGTTCATATTCATATTCATTCAGAGGTTTCAGTATAATCCCACCCCCCCCCCCCCACCAACCCAGTTAAACCTTTATTCATTCATGTTCATTCCTATAATAGTGGGCATTCATCAGGCCTGATATCTTTTGTTTCCATGAAAACTTCACTTGAAAGAACTGATAATTTTGGTCAATACCCAGATGGTAATAAACACTAGAGTAATGTCTTACATTTTAATTAGTCCAATCCCAACATAGTCCTAGATGGGTTGTCCACGACCAACACACATACCACATGTTGACTTTGTTGCTGTAAACATTGCTTTCATGATTAATTACTTTCCTCTTTGTCATTAAAAAAAAATCAACTCATTTTGAAATGTGAACAATTCATTCTAAATGTTACACCACTGCCAATAATACTTTCATGAAACTGCAATTGAGACTAGCAATTGCTCAGTTGTAAGTGTCACTAGTATTTGTCTTCCTACCATATCCCATCTTACTCATTTCTAAAGACAAGTTTATAGGAGCCTACTAGAATTTTTTTTCTTCAAGAAGTGATACATGGATCTGATATTGAAAAGGTGGTTCATTAATCACAAAATATCCAACTGGCAATCTTAATCACAAAATATCCAACTGGCAATCTGTGCATCAAATTTCAAGTTGGAAAAGGTTTTTTTTTCTTTGTAGACATATGTTATATTTGTTTGACCAAGATTTATCCTTACCATCACCTTCATCATCACTGTCATCATCATCGTCGTCCCCTTCATCACTTTCTAAGTCCCTGCTGAGATCGTACTCATCGTCGCCTTCATCGCTACCACCCTCGCTGATGTCATATTCATCGACTTCGGAATCGGTGCTGTCATCATCACTACCATCAGGTGGTTCATCAACAAACAGGTCCAGCTAAAGTGCAAATATTTCAAAACAACACAAAATCTTTACCTGATTGCAGAATATCCACGTAAATTATTTGTAATAACCATATCAGTAAGGGGTTATATATATGGCTATGGCTATATGAACAAATACAATTCTCCTCTTGGTAAATGTTAAATCAGTTGAAAGAGGGTTTGTTTCAATGAAAATTATGTGTCTTGTGGGACTTAATGTTCTTAGAAGAATCTACAGGGAACCAAATATTTTTTTACAACGTTTAATTCAAGAAATACATAGGGACAGTGATTTTCCGTTTCAAAAAATACCCTTTTCCGTTTCAGAAATCTTAAATTCCGTTTCAACATGCTTGAAAAACGGAAATTCCGTTTATAGACTTTGTATACATGAAAAAGTTACAATTCCGTTTACATAGAAATCAATACAAATTACGCATTTTGTCACACGAAATCATGCATACGTATAAGGCTGTTGACAAAATCCGTTTTAGCGTTTAAACTTAATTTTGGTTGCTTACGTTTAGAGATTTTGATTATTCCCCTTTTCTAACTTATCCCCGACTTTCTTGGTACATTTTCTATCCACATCGCGTCAACGAGGATCCCGCTGTGCGTGTGAGTGCGCGCGACGAGTGAACAATCGCACTTTGATCCAGTGCAGCCGACTGTTATGTCTGTGCATCAGCCGAGACTGGTAATCTGTTTGCGTGCATCCCTGTGAATGATGCCACAACAACCACCACTGCCGCGCGTAAATGGTCGCAGTCTAAAGACTGGTTTGATCCCACCGCAAAGGTATTGTGCATTCCTAGGTGTGCACTGATCGTATGCGCAAAATATGACACCATTCATTGGCCGGCCCCGTACTGTGTATTAGACAAAGATCGGTATTACGAGCGCTGCCGAAGCCGCTAGCGCCGCGCCTATACCGCTCTTTTGGCTTATAGACGACGGCCGGTCTTAGCTGTGTATAGGCATGAAAAAGACACGTTTGTCAGGGTTTGTAGAAACAATCGAAGATGGATTTATTTTCCGAAATAAAGTTCGCAAAATCTTGTCATCAAAGTGATTGTGTGCTGAGTTTGACTATGACCACGGGGGATCTGTTGTTGTGCTATAATTGAGCATTGAGGACATAGTTTTCGTGTTGAATGTTTTGATCATCGGTTGTTCTTGTGTTGTTAGGTTGTTGTGATCTGGATGTTTTCTGTTCACTCGTCATGCCTCGTGTGTTCTCTGCTGTGTTTTCGTTCTTCGATATGTCATCTACTATGTGGTATGTCGATGCCACTGTGCAATCGCCTGGTTGGTTATGGTGCTTTCAACGTTTTTTTAACTGTTGCGGTTGCTCGTTTCAGCAGCAATTTGTTTTGGTCAATTTCTTTAATTTCTTTTACAAATTTCGAGGTTTTTCCCTTCGAAATGTGAACATTTTGAGGAAAAATATGTTTTCCGTGATTTTCCGTTTGAAAAGCCACTTTCCGTTTCGAAAGGCTGTTTCCGTGAATTCCGTCCGTTTTCCGCGATCGCGGAAAATCACTGTCCCTAAATACAACCATTTTGAACCAACTGATTATGGCTGATTGAAGAAATAACTTTGATTTATTCACTGAAGTTGAACTTTTTCTATATTCGAATGATTCCAAACTGAAAAATTTTAGTTTTACATTTTTCATTCTACTAATAACTATACTTACAAAATATGCAAGATATCTTTGAAATTTCATGATCACTTTTTGGGAAGGCAATACAAAAGTGGTCAGCTGGAGTAAATTCTCCTATTGACTGGAATCACACATGGGGACAACTCTATACTTTGGTGTACAAAATAAATGAGTAGTTGTTTTCATGCAGTCATGGCACAAGAATGTGCTCTGAAATTCACCTTTCTGAACAAAATTATACTGAAATATTGCTCCAAATGGATAGTTTACCAATCACCTCAACATATTGTAAGTACTTGAAAATGAAGGACTCATCGCTTCAATTTCATTTTTTAATTTTACAAAATTTCTGCCCAGTGTCCTGAACACAAACACCCGTAGAACTATGGGGTATACAGTGCAAAAGATGCTGTATAGCCCCATAGCTCGGCGGCCGTAGCCGGGACGTCCCGCACGATCTTGGATGCTGGCCTCATCGTCTCGCCATGGCATTGTACATGTGAAATTTTGAATGTATTATCTTTTCATGCCTATGAAGCATTTTCTTGGTTTAAACAGCAATGCAATCATGAAATAACCTTAAGTCAATTATTCTAACTAAAGGTTGTTTGTAATTTTTACCTGTAGCCCTGCAAATTGAATGCAAAATTCGGATCAGCCTTCTCTTCATGAAATTTCTTCGTCTGTTCTGTTATTCTCGGAAGTCTAAATAGACTCATTTCAGGTCGCGCGCTGCATAAATCTCTGCCTCCCCACAAGGGCCCTGTTGGCACGAGAGATTTGAATTGCGGCATCTACGTTAAAATGCCTGTTAACAAGTCTAACCTGTTTTCAGTGGCCTTTACCCGGAAGTGCTTAGAGCGTTCGTCACCTGAAAAATCATTTTAGTCAGTCAACCCGCTGGGCACTGACAAGATTTCCACTAATTTTTGTATTTGTAATTGTATTATTTTTTTATTCTCAACGGAGGAAATCGGAGCATAAA
>JZLH01S0336433.1:11847-30939 GCA_001188425.1 Eucidaris tribuloides
AATTTTTTCTCTCGGCAAAAAAAAATATCAAATCAGAGCTCTAACCGGTTTTAATATAATTCCACTAGAACTGGATTTCTAGCTCCTATATTTTGCTGAAAGGTTCCCTAGATGGCATTTTCTTCTAAATCTAATGTATTTACAAATGTTAATTTTTAGGCATGCATAAAGACGTCCACTGCCTTTAAAAAGTTTTAAAATATTGACAGTACCGTCATTCGTGTTGAAAATTACATTTGAAAGTCTTAGATGTGCCCATTAATCACTTTGTAGAATAATGGAATAATGTACATTTCGTTTTATTTCCTCCTCTGTATTTATATCTGCAGGTTCTATCCTTATCAAGAAATATAGAAGAAGACAGCAGGAGATTGACTATATTAGATTGATATCTTAGGAAATAATTAGTAAAAAATATCACCATCCAATAGCAACCAATGTGGTGACAACAAAATGGGCAAAACAAGAAATATGTCAAAATAATGATCCTTATATTTTTAACTTCCATTATGGAAAAATCAGGGAATATTATCTCCATGACTTGCTGGAAACCTGTTAGAAACAACCACATAAGAATGAGACTGGGATAAACGACTGTAGCAATTTTAATATTCTGGCACAGAGGAAGACAGAATTGTGTTAGGCTACTGCTTTCTTTTGCATGTTTGGTTTGGGGTTATACATGTAAATTATCCCTGGGATAACAAAACCTCGCCTCTTGAGCCAAAAACGTGACTGCCTTAACACAATTACAGTGGGATAGTTTTTTTTTCCTGGCAACAGCGGTCGTAGTTTAGAGATTTCCGACTTCCTGGCCTCATTTTCTTTCAAAATTGAGATACAAGGTTTGTCACACCAGGGATGAGTTAATGTTTCGTACTTATTTTAGTCTCATTTAAACTTAGTGGCCTTATTTGTACTTGTGTTACTTCTGTGGACCTTCATTTTTACCGTAAACAACAGCAGGCCTGGCTTCAACTGGTCCTAGTTTTCCTACTTTTTAATACTATTTTGTGAAGATCCTAATTTTCTTATTTTCCTCCTAAAAATCCTTATTTTAATACTTTTCCCTACTTTTTGTCCAAAAACGCCTTTGCAATAGGCTTAAAGGCAGGGGATCTCTTTTGCATGCCTAAAACTAACTGTGTAAATACAATGGCATTTAGAAAAAATTGTCATCTGGGAACCTTTAGCAAAATATAGGAGCTGGAAACTCAGTTTTAGTGGAATTATAGTGACCGTTAGACTCTGATTTGAATTTTTTTGTCGCGAGGAAAAAATTCCTACCATAAAACGTACACTAAACGGCTATTGTTTTTCTTTCGCATTTTTGAAATTGTAGGTAAGTACTGACTTCCAGATTTCACACACATGCCCTTCATCAATAGCCTAAGGGCATGGGTTATCTTTTTCTGGTCTGCGGGGATGTTTGCAAATGAGATCCACTGCCTTTAATATTTGTTTGTAGTTGAGTAGTCTTTACAGGTTGTTGCTGAGAGTACTGAAACTGCCATCATCACCTGTTTGTGAAGGAAAATTCCTTTCCGCTTTTTCGCCAATCTTATAATTGTTTTTCTGCATATTCCTTCATGTTATGCAGTGGAACCCCGTCATAAAGAGGTTGGATATAACAAAACACTGTTGTAACAAGGTAATTTTGCAGGTCCCAACTCTTGTGTTTTTGGAACCTGATATAGTGAGGAACCTGATATAACAAGGTAATTGTCATGGTTTTTAGGTCATCATTATAATAAGGTTCCCCTGTATATATCCCACTTCCTCCTACTTTCGTGGATTGAATCCTACTTTTCTTCTTTGTTTTGGAGAATTTTGCTCTTAATTTTCTCCTACTTTTTCAACCAAGCAGAGTTAAAGGCCTGCAACAGTGAGTTGATAATTGGAGATCCATGTACCGGTATTGGATTGAGTGGACTAATAAACTTTCTTAAAAGAAAGAACAAATGAACAGTTGATTTTACACATTTGCCTCTGTTGGATGTAGAATCCACAGTTAAAGGTTAGTGACATGATTGGGAATACTTGAAAATGCCTCGAGAACTAAAAGAGTTGAAATATATACCAACTATACACCAGCTGGAGTGGATCCCTCAGCTGGAAGGATCTGTCTCTAATTTGTTTACTTAAGGAGAATCAAGCATGAACATACCAATATTTTTATTCTATTGGGGCATGATAAAAATAGGATTCATAGAGAGCCGCACAGCAGGTTTGTCTGAATGAGTCAAAGTTTGACTACAAGATTTTCACAGGAGAAGCCTTGCATAGTTTACTTGATTCTAGAGTAGTTTTAACCCAAGTTGAGGACCTCCCCCAATCATGTCTTTTACCTTTAATTGTTGTCATATTGAATCTTGGTAATGATAATGATCATTACAGATGGTTTATTTTTTGTAGTTATTGGACAAAAGAATTTAGGAAATGCCCCCTTACATAATCCAATTGCATATTATGCAATGATACTGTGCTATGTTAGTAGTGTCTGCCTTAGAGTTTTGTCTGGGCTACCCTGTACTTCACAAAGATGTCAATCACACACCAATTCTCGCTATCTACAGTATAGGGCATTCGGCAATAGAGGGTGCTTTCGTCAGTGTGCACATGTGCAAATTTCACGATGGTTTGACTAGTGTGACCAACTTATTTCAGCTTCCATTGAAAATACACAGGGACATCTGCATAATTCATGATTTTAGTAAATAAGGTCAGAGTGTGACCAATTTGCTTTATGATTTCATGCGACCTTTACAGGTAGCATCAGAATTTATTGGGTATGTGCCACAAATTTAAACCAGTCATTTATATAGATCACTCTCATCATAAAGAACACTGATACAGTGGAACCTCAATATAAAGAGGTCGGATATAACAAAATCCTGTTATAACAAAGTGATTTTGCAGGTCCCAACTCTATATTTCTTTGTTTTTGGACCCTGATATAGTGAGAAACCTGATATAACAAGGTAATTGTCATGGTTTTTTGGTCCTCGTTATAACGAGGTTCCACTGTATAACAAAATTTCATGATAAAGTAGTAAAATCCCTGGTCCCATATCTTGGATTTCCTTTGTATTTTATTGTTTTCGCAACCCTGGTATAAAGAAATTTCATTATAAAGAACAAATTTCATGGGTCCCAAGGACTTCTTTATAACGAGAATGCACTGTACAGGATTTGTCAATTCTCATTCTGTGTATAAAACTGGAGGTTTGTGGAGGCCAAGTTCTCTTTAAACAAGCACGCCCTCTATGTTGCTGAATGACATATTATATTGTCTGCAACTATAATGTTGGGCAGTGTCCCTATTGTTTAATATGTAACGTACAGTACTGTGCAATTACAAGAATACACTCACTAAATGCCATTTATTTATGCAAATGTTACATGTTTATGTGTACTGTAATTAACAAATATTTGTGAGAAACAGACGGAGGGCCTGTTTCATAAAGCTGTTCGTAAAGTTATGTGTGACTTTACGAAAAACTCAATTATAGAGTGCAAAGTGAAATGCTTTGTGTCATTTTAAGAAATTATGATTAATGTCAATTAGATTTTCCCAAATAATACAGTTCACATTGAAATGGTTGTTAGATGGTTGTTAAGAGTAAGAATGTAAATCTATGTTGGCATAATTGAACATTAGCAGATGTGATTTAATAGTTTGTAAATCACATATGGCCTACCATATTTCAAGTCATTCATAAAGTCATGCGTAATCTACGAACAGCTGTAAGAAACAGGCCCCTGTTACTGCCCCTCCCCCCCCCGCCCCCCATGACAAAAGGGCATAACTGTACATTTTGGTGTTTTGGAGATATTGAAGCAAAATGTATTTTATTCAAGCCATATTCAGTGTCATTTTACCAAGCGGATTATGAAACAAAGGGACACTTCTAACATAAATTTTTGTTCTGCATGTTTAACATGATGTACCGAGTCCCCTAAATTGTATAACTCAATTTTGAAAAAATGCCAGTTATGCCCTTTTGTCATTGGGGTGGGGGGGGGGGTGGGGGGCAGTGTATCATTTTGAGAATGAGACATTGCTCTCCATAGCTGGGGGCTTCCAAGAGTATCACAAAAGATGAGTGTCTTCATCTGTGCATTTCTCTTGTTCAGGAGCAGTTACAAACCTGGGTTATTGCATCATCTTTTGTTGTGCTCTAGAAGCCCCCCATCTATGGCACATGTCATGTTCTCCAAACTGTAGCAGGTCTATATGAACCTTTGAATTCCATAATTTATACAGAAATTTTAATTACATAAAATTAATTACCAAGGAAACTAGAAAAGTACTGTGCACTTATTCAGGGCTCAACACTACCACTTGCGTACTTGCCTGGGCAAGTAAAATTTCATGTCAGGCAAGTAAAATATCAATAATTGAAAATTTACTTGTCCAATTAGGCAAGTAAATTTGATGTTAATGATGAAACAATGTCAAAAAATGTTACCAACAGTGATTGAATACATGTATGTGTGAAATACTGTAATTAAATCACACCTTTTGCAACCATATCAGTATGAAATAAACTTAAATGCCATAGAAAAGGCCTTGGTGATTAAAGCACAAATATAGTTTTATTTGAAAACTTTACACCCAAAGGTCATATTATACCAATATTTCACTAGTGACTTGTGAGAAAGAATGTTATTTGTTATTTTGGGGCAGGTACAGTTTTCTTTCGGGCAAGTAAAACTCTGAAAGTGCTAATTTTACTTGACTGAAGGGCGGCAAGTAAATTGAAAAGTAAGTGTGGAGCCCTGACTTATTTAATTCACACTATCATCAAAGCTCAAACTTATCCCATGTTATCATGTGCACTATATGTCTATACCACACAGCTGTGATGATATTGTTGATAAGGTCATTACTCAAGTTCAGAAATTGCAAATGAATTTATAATTTTAATTTTTCAATCCCCCATCTTGATTAACAATAGAAATTGTTTACAATCATGCGCACTTGTGCCAATTTTGTCATGAAATAATTTCTTACAAATATTTTTGTTTCATTTACATTCTTATGTATTTTCATAATTATTTTTCAAAATATTAATTTGCTCAACATAAAGTTTTGATATAAAGATTTATACCAGATATTTCTGTGTGTTTATTGTCACAAGACCTTGAAAATAAAGAAGAGTATAAAACAAGATGACAATTTTTGTCTTATATTTGTATTAATTGAGTATACACACAGTGGACTCTTGTTATAAAGAACACAGATATGACATACTCTCGTTATGACAAACAAATCTGTCTGGTCCCAAAATTGAAATTTTCTTCGCATTTCATTGTTTTTGCAACCTTGATATAATTGTGACCAAATTTGGTATATCAAAAAAATCTTTTTGGTCCCAAGGAGTTTGTGATAACGAGAGTGTACTCTTCTTCTGTGTTTCCAAACATGATTAGACTTAAATTCATCACTAAGACGAATTGGTGATACGCGTAAACGCTCCGATCATTTAATCTAAAGAAAATCTGACAAATAATCTATATCAAATATCACTGCTTGCTGAAATATGTCCCTCATAACTTACCATTCTCTATCAAACATTAAATAAAAAATTGACGTGCGCGTACGCATTTGTCGCAACGCCCACACGCATAATGATACGCACCCTAGATGACCTGAAGTTATTATGTACCAAGTTTGGATATGTAACTCGCCTCCAGTCATGAAATATGTGTGAAATACAATTTTTTTGTGATGTCCATGATGACGTCACAACACTTTGGCATAGAAAGCGATGCCTGAAAGGTTATTCTAGAGAGTTATGAGTGATTTTAAAATGCCGCCTTTCACTACGCGCGCAATGCGCACGCATTTAAGTTTTTTGGACTTGTAAGCAATATTTTGGGTCCTGCTGGTCGGCAAAAGGTTCTAATTGAGGGACAATTCAGTCAGACATAAATAAACAAGAAAATTCTAACAAACTCTATGGTGATCCACGTTTACGCGGATCACCAATTACAGCCATGCTGCCTACGGTAGCCACTTAACTGATTCTCTCAGAGACCAATTATGTGTTTAAACCAAGGCTTGAAAGTAGCACTTGCCTGCTTGCCTGGGGCAAGTAAATTTTGCTTCTGGGGAAGTGGAAATTTATGGAAATTAATGGACATTAATTTTACTTGCCTGAATAAGTAACAATTTTAATATCAAAGATTTGTATTTTTCAATTCAGTTTCAATTTTGTGTGAATTCCAATTTAGAAGAAACTGTAAAACACTTTCAGCAAATGTACTATCTCTGAAGTATACTCAAGCATTTTGTTGACTTCGGCAAGTAAAGATTTTGTTTGGGCAACTAAGTGAAAGAAAAAAAGTTTACTTGTCCGATCAGGCAGCAGCCAAAAAAACGTGGAGCCCTGGTTTAAACGTTTGTCTTATAATAGCACCCACCTGCCTACAAAGGCCACATTTCGTCGGTTGTCTGGCAGAAGGGCCTAACGGTGATTTTTCTCTAATTTGAGAAATATTGCCTTATTTGATATTTCACTTGACAGACTGACAGAATGATCTAAAAATATCTTATTACTGTACTGTGATTTCCATGTGAAAAGAGCCAATGGTTTTCAAGTTAGGACAACTGACAATTTGTTTCTCTGGGGGAGCATACATGGATAGTTCCAGTGTATTATTTTATCATCAGTGACAGACATCTGTGTGCATGTCTCTGGTATTACTTCTGTCTATCTGCAGGCAGGTGTGCGTGTATGTACATAAACTCCTCAAAAAAAGTTTGGAAATCTGAGTTTGATCGATTATATTTCCCGTTTCGTAGAAATAATCATTGCAAACTTGGTATCATTAGAAAGATTATTTAATTTTCTTTAAAATGATACCCTACTTGTTATGATTATGCAACCAGGGAAAGGGTGGTGTCTTAAAATGTGGAGTAAAGTGTAAATTGAAAAGCTGCAAAATGACCAAAGTCCGGTTAGTCACCCAATTGTTGTTGTTGTTGATAAGTGAGTTTTCCATTGTCTTTTTGGTTGTTATATGCTCTAATGTGAACATTGACATGGATTGAAGAAACACCTGCAAAATAAGCAAGCAACAACAACAAAAAGTGAAAAAAAAAAATGTAATGGGCATTACAAAATAGGACATAAGACATTTAATCTCATGGACCTTTCACTACATTTACACCACAAAGTAGATAAAAAAAGTAGTCAGGAGCTTGATTTGCATGGATTTTCTCAGAGAGAGAGGGTATCACAAGAATGGACTATCCTGCATGCAGCCCAATCCTCAACCCCATTGAACGTTTGTGGGATCAACTTGGCCGGGCTGTACGGAAGAGAGTCACAAATGCAACGACATTGGCAGGTTTGCGTCAATTACTGATTGACGAGTGCAATACCAACCAACAGCAACGAATCACAAAGCTCATCAACAGCATGTGGAAGTGGTGCCAAGCGGTGGTGCAGGTACGTGGGTCTTCCACCCGATACTGAACTCTGATCATGTTATTAAAATCAATGAACATTGATGAAATCAAAGATCCATGGGAAGATAAACATGAAAATCCATGCAAATCAAGTCCCTGACACTTTTTATCACTTTGTTGTGTTAATGTGGTGAGATTAAATGTCTGTGAGATTAAATTCCGGTGAGATTAAATGCCTTATATCCAGTTTTTAAATGCCCATACATGTTTGTTTATTTGGTTGTTTCACTTTCTGTTGTTGTTGTTTGCTTACTTGTACAGGTGTTTCTTTCAATCCATGTCAATGTTCACATTATTACATAACAACCAAGAGACATTAAAAAACTTACTTATCAACAACAACAAAAATTGGGTGTTTTACCGAACATTGGTCATTTTGCAGCTTTTCAATTTACACTTTACACCACATTTTAAGACACCACCCTTTCCCTGGTTGCATAATCATAACAAGTAGGGTACCATTTTAAAGAAAATTAAATACTCTTTTTAATGACACCAAGCTTGCAATGGTTATTTCTATGAAACGGGAGATACAACCGATCAAACTCAGATTTCCAAACTTTTTTTGAGGAGTTTATATCTATAATGTATTTTATGCATGCATGTGTGTATGTGTGTGTGTGTGTGTGTGTGTACATGTATGTGTATATGTATGCATGTATGTATGTACACACACACACACATACACACTGTGTATGTGTGTTTGTGAAGATTAAACTCAAATTGGACCTACAGTATTTCTCCTTAATTTATTGCTGTGGGCTTTCAAATGAGGGCTACTATATACATGTACCATGAAAGGTTTTGTTTTCAATTAATTCACCAAACCGTTTTTGCTCAATTTTCATCCAACTGAAGACGGGTAGGCCTTTACATGTGTAGAAATGTAGTGTTTAAAAGTTGTGATGCATACATCACAAAGGGCTTTGAAATAAAGTTTGAATGATTAATCTTTTGTAACTGGGCCAATGCTCAAGTTGTGACAGTAGTCTAGGTTTCAGACACTGGATGTAGCTTTCATGCTATTTTGAATAGACCAGTTTCCTAATGTATTCAAATTTATGGATGTTTCTTTCTTGGGGGCCTACTTACAAGCTATTTCATAGGCCGGTTTATATTGAATAAATTTCAATACACGTGTACTTGGAATCAAACTTGCATACATAGTTGCTAAGTTGGACAAACCTCGGGCACGCTCTCAGATTGTCAAATGGGTTATTGTAAAAATGGCTGATTTGCAACAAATCTGGGTTGACCGTGTACTGTACTGTGATACAATAAACTTTTCAGATTTAAAAGGTCAAATGAAATTTCATTTACATGTCTGATTTCAACTCAAACTTACTTGCAAGACAAAAAACACCTGTATTGTACTTGAATCATTTCATGATTCTTTATTTGGTAATTCACAGCAAAACATTTTTATATACACAGATTTCTTTATTACGGTTCCAACTAAAAATCTGGGCTTCGTGCAAACAATTAACATTGCAATGAATAAAAGTAGTGAGCATGCATTAGTTTCATGTACATGTCACTTCACTTTACCACATGTCACTTTATTTACCAACATCAGCCTTCTCAGACAAATTTACTGAACTGTTTAAATTAGTTTCTTTGATCATTGTTTCCAAAAGGTTCATGACACAACTTATTCTTGTTTTAAATGGTCTCCATCCTGAACACAACAAGGTAACAT
Source organism: Eucidaris tribuloides (assembly GCA_001188425.1). Lineage (NCBI taxonomy): Eukaryota > Metazoa > Echinodermata > Echinoidea > Cidaroida > Cidaridae > Eucidaris > Eucidaris tribuloides. The sequence continues at coordinate 21,027 of JZLH01S0336433.1, forward strand.
GGCAGTGACTACCTAAACTGTGAAAGTAATCATACGACTAAAAGTTTATATTGGTACCGACACAATTTTCTTCTTCAAAAGTCGACCAAACTTTTCATTAAAATACAATTGAAAATTAAACCGTACTGATTACTGATTCCAGAGATACCAACTACGGTTAATTCTGCATTTGTCAAATTTGCTTAACCCAATGGCTACAGGAATCAGATGTGCCATTTGTTAGCTCTGCGGGATTTTCAAAATCTCAGAGGCAACTGGGTAAGTCAAATAATCAGCTAAGTCGAAGACCAAATCCTGGCCACAAGTCTTTGTTTTCTTTTGATTTGGACCTCTCATAAGTTAAATATTGCTGAAGTTGAAGCTATTTTTCTGGTCCCCAAAGATTTGACTTTAATATGCAGAGTTGATTTGACTGAAGTATGTTTTTGTGATATTTTTTCACCATCCACAGTAAGGGCCCTTTTTATTTGAATGTGTTAAACTTATATAATCAACACTTTTGCAGGTAGAAATAGCAGGGTTTTTTCTCTTTAATTATTATGTGTAAGGTACCCATTCATTTACCAGACTAAATTGTTTTGCCTTCAAAATTGATTTTTTTGTGTGCGTCAGTATATTTTTTGGTCAGCAGAGGCTGGCAGCTCTGTGATTCAATTAAAAACAAAAAAATGATCAAAATTAGTAAATTCTTGGTGTTTGCAAATCGCAATACAGGTTGTACAGTGCGCGACCTATTAGGTCCAACAGACAGGCCGAAATCCACAATGCCTCATTGAAAATAGTAGATATCATGAAGCCTAGGTACAGTACGTTTAATGTAAACAATACATGCCGCATATTTCCTTGTAATATTTAGACCATTTTCATTGAATTCCTCCTCTGCTTTTGACATGGTTTTCATTTGTTTAGCATCAGAATGCTATTCACACACTGCCAAACTTAAAAATTTGGAGAAATACTAGTAAATGGAAAACAAAGTGGATGACGTGGCCACGCAACAACGCTTCCGAGCAGAACTGATGTTGACACTGAAGTTGGAATTGGCCTGTCCGCTGGACCAGATACATGTAGGTGGCGCACTGTATTGCGAATACTGAGAATTGATCTTTAAGTAATCTATATCAGTAGAAATGTAACATTTTGGTTATTTCCGAGACCTGGGGAACGTTTCAGGAAAGTTGTCAGCTCTGACACGTTAAAAGAATCTGACAGTTACCATAGTAACAGTCAGTGTGCAGTGCATCTCAGCCAATCAAAACCACAGATTTTACTGAATTTGTCAGAGTTTGACCATCATGTCAGAAGTGACAACTTTCATGAAACGGTACCCTTGTAACCTACCACGAAAACTGGGTGATTTTCAGCCAACCTTCAAACAAAATATGTTACATGTATTTGAAAGTTCTCTTTTAACGAGGAAAACATTTTTAATCCCTGAAGTAATGGTCTTGCCATTTTGGCTTTCAAAGTATTCTTTTTGCTTCACAACTATTACCTTATTTAGTTTACAATACAGTTACATGTACAATCTGTCATTGTATTAACTCTTAACGTGCCGAAGTCGCAGATCTGCGACACATAATACACATAAAGGTCATAGAGGTTGAAATCCTCTGGCACGTTAAGAGTTAACATCCCCTTGAAAATTTACAGTAAATTGCTTTTTTTATAGCAATATGACATAAAACGGTAAGCTGAAATCTAAAAATTAAAAATGGTTTGGTTCTTTTCAGTTGGTTACTGGTCGTTACACCTTTTAAATACAGTGGAACCTCATTATAACGAGGGCCTTAAAGTTTCTCATTGTATTATATAGTTGGGACCAGCAAATTCACCGTGTTATAAATAACAGGATTTTGTTATATCTGACCTCTTTATATTGAGTTTCCATTAAGGAGAATGAAGCATAACATACAATAATTTTTTATGGCTATCTGGGGCATGATAAAATAGGACCCATAGAGAGCCGCACAAGCAGGCTTTGTCTGGCCACGAGGGATTAATTGACATTAGTTAATTTAGAATGAGTCAACGTTTGACTACACAGATTATCACAGAGAAGCCGTGCATAGTTTTTACTACTTCTAGAGTAGTTTTACGCCAAAGTTGAGGACCTCCGCCCTCCCCAATCATGTGCATTGTACCCTTTAATTTGTCTGATCATATTGAATGCTTGGTATGATGAATGAGCAATTACAGCATGGGTTTATTTTTTGTAGTTATTGACAAAAAGAATTTAGGAAAGTGCCCCCCTTACAATAAATCCAATGCATATATCGGCAATGATACTGGCTAGTTAGTAGTGTCTGCATCAGAATTTGTCTGGCTACCCTGTACTTCACAAGATGTCATCACACACCAATTCGAGCTATCACAGTTATAGGTCATTCGGCAATAGAGGTGGCTTCGTCAGTGTGCACATTGTTGCAAAATTGGGCACGGTGGTTTGCCCGAGTTGTGAAAAACTTATTTCACGATTCCATTGAAAATACACAGGGACATGTTGCAAAATTCATGATTTGTACGTGAAATTAAGGTCAGCAGTGTGACGCAAATTTGCTTTATGATTTCATAGCGACCTTTTACAGGTAGATCAGAATTATATTGGGTATGGCAGCCAAATTTTAAACAGTCATTTATATAGATCACTCTCATTCTATAAAGAACACTGATGCAGTGGACACCGTCGATATAAAGAGGTCGATATAACAAAATCTATTGTTTAAACGAGGTTGATTTGGCAAGTCCACTCTATATTTCTTTGTTTTTTTACCCTGATATAAGTGAGAAACCTGATATAACAAGCGTAAGGTCATCGGCTTTTTGGTCCTCTGTTATACGAGGTCCCACTGTATACAAAAATTTCGATGATAAAGTAGTAAAACGCTGGTCCCGCATATTTGATTTCCTTTGTATTTTATGTTTGGCAACCCTGGTATAAAAGAAATTTCATTATAAAGAACAACATATTCATGGGTCCCAAGGACTTCTTATAACGAGAAACTGCACTGATAGCGGATTTGTCAATTCTGCCTTCTGTGTTAAAGCAGAATGACCCAGACCATTCCATTGTACTACAGAGAATAAGCAGAACAATAAAAGAAATACACAGACAGTGAAACGTTTAAGCAAATTTGGTTATGAAACTGTTCAAGAGTTATGAATGTTCAAAGCTTTATTTAATCATTGCTGTATGGATGGATTCTTAAATTGGGCAACTCTACCGGACTTTTTTGAGATGAAAGTGTGGAGAACTCCCCATTGGCTTCTGTACAGCCAATTTTCACATTATTCTTCGCATTTTTAGAAATCGTCTGATTGGCTCTTGCGGTTGTACAAGTATGTCGCCCCAAGCAAAAATGATTTGTACATGTTTTCTGGAAGAATTTGATACCTTCACAATAACTTTCGAAAAATGCAGATTCTGTGAAATTTGTGTACAAAACCATGGGAGTCTCTCCACACTTTTCATCTCAAAAAGTGGTAGTGTTGCCAATTTAAGAAACCTGCATACGGTAAGCGATTCTATAGAACTTTGAACATTATAATTTGAACGGTTCAGGTCAAAATATTGTTCAACACGTTCACACATTTTTTTGTCTTATTGTTATCTATTCTATGAATGTCAAGCAGATGTCTGGTTTTTTATTCCCCTTTAAAATGTGTGATAAAACTGGAGGTTTGTGGAGGCGCAATTCTCTTTAAACAAGCACGCCTCTATTTGCGAATGACATATTATATTGCTCTGCAACTATAAATTTGGAGATCAGTGTCCCTATTGTTTAATCATGTAACGTACAGTACTCGTGCAAATTAGCAAGAATACACCTCACCATGACCTGCATATTATTTATGCAATGGGTACTTTTAGTGTGTACTGTAATTAACAAATATTTGTGAGAAACAGACGGAGGGCCCCCCCCTTTGCTGTTTCATAAGCTGTTTGTAAAGTTATTCGTATGGACTTTATGAAAACAATATGGACGTGCAAAGTAAATGCTGTTGGTGTCATTTTAAGAAAATTATCGATTAATGTCAATTAGATTTCACAATAATAAAGCTTCAGCATGAACATGAGTTGCTTGATGGTTTGTAGATGTAAGAATGTTAAATCTAATGTTGGCATAATTTGAACATTAGCGAGATGCTGATTTAATATTTGTATCAATGTGCCCTACCGATATTTCAAGTCAATCGTAAAGTCTATGCGTAACCAACGAACAGCACTGTAAGAAAACAAGACGCCTGTTACTTCGAGCCTCCCCCTCCCATGACAAACAGGGCATAACTGACATTTTGGTAGTTTGGAGATATTGAGCGCAAAATGTATTTTATTCCACGTAAAGCCACATATTTCAGTGGTCATTTTACCAAGCGGATTTATGAGGGAGACAAAGAACCTTCTAACCATAAGGGTTTTGTTCCTGCAGTTTAACGATGATGTCCGAGTCCCTAAATTGTATACTCCATTTTGATGAAAAAACTGGCCAGTTATGCGCTTTTGTCATTGGGAGGGAGGGGGGGGGGGCGGCAGTGTAATCATTTTAGGGGGAGAAAGATCGAGACATTGTCTCCATAGCTGGGAGGCTTCCGAGTATCAACAAAAGATGGAGTGTCCTTCATCGATGCATTTCTCTGTTCAGGAGCGGTTACAAACCTGGGTTATCTCATGCATCTTTGTTGTGCTCTAGAAGCCCCCCCCCAATCTATGGGACTTGTCATGTTTCCAAACGTGAGCAGGTCTAATATGCAAAACCCTTTAAGTTCCATAATTTATACAGAAATTTAAATACATAAAATTAATTTCCAATGGAAACTAGAAAGTACTGTGCACTTATTCAGGGTTCAACACTACCACTCTGCCTACTTGCCTGGAAAGTAAAATTTCATGTCAGGCAAGTAAAATATCGATAATTGAAAATTTACTTGTCCAATTAGGCAAGTAAATTTGAGTTAATCGATGAAACAATGTCAAAAAATGTTACAACAGTGATTGAATACACTGTATGTGTGAAATACTGTAATAAATCACACCTTTTGCAACCATCTGTATGAAATAAACTTAAATGCATAGAAAAGGCTTGTGATTAAAGCACAAATATATTTTGTTATTTGAAAACTTTACACCCAAAGGTCATATACGCCAATTTTCACTAGTGACTTGTGAGAAAGAATGTTATTCTGTTATTTTGGGGCAGGTACAGTTTTCTTCGGGCAAGTAAACACTCTGAAAGTGCTAATTTACTTGACTGAAGGGCGCAAGTAAATTGAAAAGTAAGTGTGGAGCCCTGACTTATTTAATTCACACTATTCATCAAAAGCTCAAACTTATCCATGTTATCATGTGCACTAAGTCTATACCACACAGCTGTGATGATATTGTTGATAAGGTCATTACTCAAGTTCAGAAATTGCAAATGAATTTATAATTTTAAATTTTTCAATCCCCCCATCTTGATTAACAATAGAAATTGTTTACAATCATGCGCACTTGGTGCCAATTTGTCATGAAATAATTTCTTACAAATATTTTTGTTTCATTTACATTCTTATGTATTTCAATAATTATTTTTCAAAATATTTAATTTTGCCGACATAAAGTTTTGATATAAAGATTTATACCAGATATTCTGTCGTGTTTATTGTCACAAGACTTGAAAATAAAGGAAGGTATAAAACAAGATGACAATTTTTGTCTTATATTTGTATAATTGAGTATACACACAGTGGACTCTGTTATAAGAAGAACACAGATATGACATACTCTCGTTATGACAAACAAATCTCTCTGGTCCCAAAATGAAATTTTCTTTGCATTTCATGTTTTTGCAACCTAGATATATATTGTGACCAAATTTGGTATAATGCAAAAAATACTTTTTAGTCCCAAGGAGTTTGTTATAACGAGACTGTACTCTTCTTCTGTGTTTTCCAAACATAACTAGACTTAAATTCCATCACTTAGACGAATGTGATCCGCATAAACCTCCGATCATTTAATCTAAGAAAATCTGACAAATAATCTATATCAATATCACTGCCTTGCTGAAATATGTCGCCTCATAACTTACCATTCTCTATCAACATTAAATCAAATTCGACGTGCGCGTACGCGTTTGTCGGCAACGCACGCACGCATAATGATACGCACGCTAGATAACCTTTGACCTGAAGTTATTATGTACAAGTTTGGATATGTAACTCGACTCCAGTCATGAAATATGTGCAAAATACAATTTTTTGGTGACGTCATAGATGATCGTCACAACACTTTGGCATAGAAAGCATGCTTGAAAGGTTATTTACGCATCAATAGTCTAATCAGAATAAGCGATAAAAAGTAATGGTCACCGTTAATTCTAGAGAGTTATGAGTGATTTTAAAATGCCGCCATACACTACGCGCGCAATGCGCACGGCATTTAAGTTTTTTGAACTAGTAAGGCAATCTTTTGGGTCTGCTGGTGGGCAAAAGGGTTCTAATTGAGGGACAAATTCAGTCAGACATAAATAAAAAAAGAAATTCTAACAAACTCTATGGTGATCCGCGTTTACGCGGATCACCATTACAGCCATCTGGCCGTACGTAGCCCTTAACTGATTCTCTCAGAGACCAATTATGTGTTAAACCAAGGCTTGAAAGTAGCGACTTGCCTGCTTGCCTGAGGCAAGTAAATTTTGCTCTGGGGAAGTGGAAATTTATGGAAATTAATGGAAATTAATTTTACTTGCCTGAATAAGTAACAAATTTAGTATCAAAGATTTGTATTTTTCAAATTCAGTTTCAATTTTGTGTGAATTCCAATTGAGAAGAATCTGTAAACACTTTCAACAAGGTAACTATTTCTGAAGTATACTCAACAAGCCTTTTGTTCACTTGGAGGCAAGTAAGATTTTGTTTGGGCAACTAAATGAAAGAAAAAAAATTGTACATAGTACTTGCCTGATCAGCAGCAGCCAAAACAGCGTGAGCCCTGGTTAAACGTTTGTTTTAATGATAGCAACCCACCCTGCCACAAAGGCCATATTTTCGTCCGGTTTGTCTAGCAGAAAGGGCCTAACAGTGATTTTCTCTAATTTGAGAAATATTGCCTTGATATTTCACTGGACGGCCTGACAGAATAATCTAAAAATATCTTATATACTGTACTGTGACTTCCATGTGAAAAGAGCCAATGGTTTTCAAGTTAGGACAACTGACAATTTGTTTCTCTGAGGAGCATACATGGATATTTCCAGTGTATTATTTTATCATCAGTGACAGACATCTGTGTGCATGTCTCGTGTATTACTTTTATCTGTCGTCTGCAGCAGGTGTGTATGATGTATGTATGGACGGTATGGAGTATGTTTGTATGTATGTATGTATGTATGTATGATGTATGTATGTATATGTATGTATGTAGCGCTTTGGGCCTAATGGAAAAGCGCAATATAAATAATATGATGTTTGCATGTATAATATGGTGTGTGTGTGTGTGTGTACATGTATGTATGTGTATTGTACACACATGCAACACATACACACTGTGTCTTTGTATGTGTGTTTGTGAAGATTAAACTCAATTGATCCTATTTCTCCTTAATTTATTGCTGTGGCTTTCAAATGTACACTACAGTATAAACATGTACCATGAAAGGTTTGTTTTCAATTAATACACGCAAACTGTTTTGCTCAATTTTATCCAACTGAAGACATGTGTAAAATGTGTGTTTAAAAGTTGTTGATTCATAAACATCGCAAAGTGTTTTTTGAAACTTAAGTATGAATGATAAATCTTTTTGTAACTGGGCCAATGCTCAAATTGTGACAGTAGTCTATGGTTTCAGACACTGATGTAGCTTTCACACTATTTTGAATAGAACCAGTTTCCTAATGTACATGTATTCAAATTTATGTAACATGTATGTTTTCTTCCTTGGGGCCTACTTACAAGGCTATCCATAGGCTGGTTATCTTGAATAAATTTCAATACCTGGAATCCATCTTGCATACATAGTTGCTAAGTGGACAAGCCTCGGCAAGCTCACTGATTGTCAAATGGTTATTGTAAAAATGGCTGATTTTCAACAAATCTGGGTTGACTGTGTACAGTACTGTGATAAAATGACAAACTTTTCAGATTTTAAAGATCAAATGAAATTTAATTTACATGTCTGATTTCAACTCAAACTTACTTGCAAGACAAAAACACCTGTATTGTACTTGAATCATTTCATGATTCTTTCTTTATTTGGTAATTCACAGCAAAACATTTTTATATACACAGATTTCATTATTATGGTACCAAATAAAAATCTGGGCTTCGTGCAAACAATTATATTGCAATGAATAAAAGTAGTGAGCATGGCATTAGTTTCATGTACATGTCACTTCACATACCACATGCCACTTTATTTACCAACATCAGCTTATTTACTGAACTGTTTAAATTAGTTTCTTTGATCATTGTTTCCAAAAGATTCATGACACAACATATTCTTGTTTTAAATGGTCTCCATCTTGAACACAACAAGGTAACATGGCAGTGACCTATCTAAACTGTGAAAGTAATCTTACGACTAAAAGTTCATATTGTACCGATGACACTGACAATTTTCTTCTTCAAAAGTCGACCAAAATTTTCCGACTGGAATATGATGCAGACATGATTATTCCTGCAATTTACCAAACTTTCATTAAAATACAATTGAAAATTAAACCGTACTGATTCCAGAGATACCAACTACGGTAATTTTCTGCATAAGTCAAATTTGCTTAACCCACTGGCTACAGGAACCAGATGTGGCATGTGTTAACTCGTGGGATTTTAAGAATCTCAGAGGCAAATGGGTGAGTCAAATAATCAGCCAAGTCAAAGACCAATCCTGGCCACTAGTCTTTGTTTCTTTTGATTTGGACCTCTCATAAGTTAAATGCTTCTATTAGTTGAAGCTATTTCTCTGGTCCCAAAGATTTGACTTTAATATGTGGAGTTGATTTGACTGAAGTATGTTTTTGTGATATTTTTTCACCATCCAAAGTAAGGGCCCTTTTTATTTGAATGTGTTAAACTTACATGATCACACTTTTGCAGGTAGAAATAGCAGGTTTTTTTCTTTATTTACCAGACTAATTGTTTTGCCTTCAAAATTGAGTTTTTACTGTGGCATCAGTTTATTTTTTAGGTCAGCAGAGTTGCAGCTCTGTGATTCAATTATAAACAAAAAAGACGATCAAAAATTAGTAAATTCTTGTGTTGCAAATCGCAAATACAATGCGCGACCTATCAGGTCCAACAGACAGGCCGAAATCCACAATGCCTATTGAAAATAGTAGATATCATGAAGCCTAGGTACTGTACGTTTAATGTAAACATGCCGCGTATTTCCTTGCAATATGTAGACTTGTTTCATTGAATTCCTCCTCTGCTTTTGACATGGTTTTCATTTGTTTAGCATCAGAATGCTATTAACACACTGCCAAACTAAAAATTGGAGAAATACTAGTAAATAGTGTTGCACGACTCCAGGATTTTTGGAGTCGACTAATCGCCCCATCAAAGTCGCGACTCCGACTATTTGGCGACTCTCGCGTTGGGTCTGTCGGCATGGTCAATAGGTAAAAAGAATCATATACTACAGCCTATAACAGTGACTATTCAGTGTCCTCCTTCAATGATTTCAGTTCTACAACCTGAATATACATGTATACCCGTATATGTCTTTACTTGAACTGAACTGGCCATGATTTTATGTAACAATGAAATGAAAAGACTGCGATGTTTGATTGTCATCGATGTTTCACCGTGATCCAGAGAGTCGACTCTTGCATTCCTAAAGTCGGAGTCACGACTCCTTGAAGAATAGTCGCGACTCCGACTTTTGGCGACTTAGTCGTGCAACACTATAGTAAATGGAAGACAAAGTGAATG
>JZLH01S0336433.1:30964-42958 GCA_001188425.1 Eucidaris tribuloides
GTCACTGCTAAGGACTATTTCTTCAGAATACATTTCTTTACACTTGTATTGCAAGTAACATTCAAACCTGCTAACTAGATATACGTGTCATCTTCAAATAAATAATAGCTATTTGGGCACAATTTAACAATTACAGGAGCATATAAAAACCTGCACATACAATTGATTACAGGTTGATGATAAATTATCCATGCAAAAAGCAAACCCATCGTTTCCTTTCCATTAAAATAAGAATAGTTACAGACCTGCATCTTCAAAACACAGGTCTAGTATCTAAATGCAGCAATTCATTTTCCAAAGTCAATGGGTCCATATCAAGTTTGGTGTTGAAATCTGGAGTTGGTGTTGAACAAAACCAACACTGGCTAGAACACCAAATTTAAAATCAGGCCTGGTGTTGAGGATGACCTGAAACATTAGGCCGATATTGAACATCGTCTGCTGAATTGAGTACGTGTCCGTGGTTTTGATTTACGTGTAATTTTCATTCAACAACAGCAACCCCTAGGGATTACAATTTTGTGATCTTCAAGTTCAGTGTTGGTATTGGTCTCGTTATTGGCAGAGCTAACATGTGTTTGTGTTGGCTATGGAGAAAACTTCATCATGTGATGCAAACACTATAAAGTAACTTTTTACCTAAAAAGTTGATGTAATTAGTAAAAATGATAGTAAACTCCATATGGCAATAAAGAAAAGTATTGATTTGGTGTCATTTTTGTGACATTTATCCATTTTTTTTGGGGGGGGGGGGGGGGCAATCGGCAAACTTTGGCCAACTCCATGAATTGTGCGTGACTTCACAAGGTGTAGTGGCGATCAATAGTTCAGACGGTATCATGACTTAAACTCAGCTCAGTTTTGGAGCTCAATTTAGCAGATGATTTGTTTCCTTAACACCAACACCAATACCAAACTTGAAATCACTCATTTGATGGTGCAGCCATTACTGTGTCCTCTCTAGTATGATATAAAGCTCTATGGTGCAACATCTCATTAGAATTTATTAACATTCCTTGAAGAGTTGCAATCACAATGTCCTTAACTCCTAAATGCCATGGAAATTACAGCTTTAGGGACATTGTGTGCAATGTGGGGTGCATATCTGCATCTTTGGCACTCTAAGAGTTAATCCAGTTGCTGGTTCCACTCCTTGATGAATGTGTACACATCGCTCGCACTGCTCATAACATCGTGTCGAACTCTTTCGTACCATGCTGTAAGAACGAAGATAAAACAAAAAGATAACAGTTAACCCAAATCTGCTTAACTCTTAAAGCCAATGTAATAGTTTGGTAATGAAATTCTTTGCATTATAGTTTTTAGACACACCTTTATGATCTTTCAATGCTCCGAAGATGCTCGCTCTGAACACTCCCATTTGAAAATTAACTCAAATGTAAAGTGTCGGGGGGGGGGGGAGGGGGCGGGGAGAAACCCCTGACATTTCCATAGGTAATGTACAGTACATACGATAGATGTTCTCCTTAATTCAGCATCATAATTTTCGCTACGTATAACAAATTTCAGCAGTTTCATATTGTTTCTGATGTCGGGGTGACAATAGCATTATATACTTTGTGACAGTATTGAAAAAAAAAAAATTGTCTGATCAACCAAAATCTTCACTTGTGCTTTAACACGTTGCTGTTTGTGGGCAAAATACATGTACGTCCCTTCCAGTTAGTGCCATGAAAAATCGAGGTATACAGTAAATTTATTTGTTATTTACGGCCTATAAAATGGCAGGTTTTCAATTGGATATTTTTCACAAATTGAGATTTTTATCTCAATCTTTGTGAATGACAACAACATACAGTTTCTATACATTTTGTAAATACAGGGAAATCCCTTATAACGAGTTTTCGGGACGGCGTATTACCTCGTAATATCCGGTACTCTCGTTGTAAACGTACACATAATGTATCACAAAATATAAAATGTATGGGACTAGGCATTAAATGCATCTGTTTTCTGTTTTTCCTACTTGTTTCTGCACCAAATCTATGAACAGAAAGCTGATTATTTTCATTTATATACTCATCCAGAGTAATAAAGAAACTAGATCTCAAAATAAAGCAGCAACCTCCACGCTTGTTGTCGTTGAGATATGCATGTGTACAGGAGGCTTTGTGTGTTGACAGGTGAATTAGGGCCTAGCTACTGTGCAGTTGTGATGTATTAAACACACATACTATGCAGATGACTCTGGACTTCAGTACTGTGCAGTGTTGCATGGCAGGTTGAAGTGCGATGCGCTCTGAAACAATTGGGCTATTTTTGCTTTGGCCAAAATTTGAATTGGTCAGCGCACGATGCGACTTTCATTTACTCGTTTTAACCGGGTGAATTTCTTATGTTTTTCTTGTTAATGGGTTGAGAAAATACCTCGTTAAACCGAAATCTCACAATAATCATGCTCATTATAAACGGTGCTTCTTTCCATTGAACAGCACGTAAATGAAAACGGGACCGAGACAATTACCTCGTTAAAAGCGGTACCCCTCGCTATATCCGCGCTCATTATAACGGGGTTCCCTGTATTCTTTTATCTATAAATAACTTGACAAAAATCCTTACATAGCTTCAGATATATTCACAAAAATTGTAAGAATGATATTGTCAAAAAAGGTATAGTTAAATCTACAATTTTGTACATATCTCCTTTTCCATTGTGCATGTGCAAAGAGTTACTGTTAAAGTTGACACTATCCCAAACATTGTTTAAAAAAATGCTTGATAGTTAAGAGTTACACATGTAAGTCCGTGATACAGGGAAACCCCACTTGCTCAGATATAGCGAGGTACCGCTTGTAAACGGTGATTGTCTCAGTCCGTTTTTCATTATCGTGTGTATTCAATGGAAAGAAGTGCCGTTTATAGCGAGCTCGTTATTGGAGATTCGGTTTTAAAAGGTATTTCTCAAGCCATTAACAAAAGAAAAACATAAAAAAATTCACCCGGTTAAAACGAAGAAATGGAAGTCGCATTGTGGCGGCCCAATTCTAATTTGGCAACGGCAAACCTGAAATCGTTCAGGTGCATCACAGTTCATTGTGAAAGCTGTCAGCAGCCATACACAATACATAGAAGTCCTGATTCATCTGCAAGTTGTGTGTGTGTGTGTGTGTGTGTGTGTAATACACACTACTGTACAGTACATTTACCTGGCTCTCATGCAGTACTCATCACAAGTTACGGGCAGTGATGGATTTTTCTAGTTTATTTTAATATCTAGTTTTTTTTTACTTTGATGAGTATATAAATGAAAAATAACAGTCTTCAGGAAAAAGGCAGTAAACAGATGGGTTTAATGCCTAGTCCCATACATTAAGTTAATTTTTGTGTGATACATTATCTGTACATTTACAACGAGGTACATGTACCGTTAATTGAGGTAAAATTGGCGGTCCCGGAGCTCCGACAACCTCGTTATGGCGGCGTTTCCGCTGTATTGTTAAGTGCTACAATAAGCAGGTTCAATGGTTAGATATGCAATGACCCTGTGATTTCCACATATTTTTGAAGATTGGTTTTACCGAGGCATTTGAGAGCACCTAAATGTATTTGTGATGAGAAGAAAGGACTGAATGAGTGGTTACTGTTAAGGTTTGCTTGAAGAAACCTGCACACTTTACATGTGGCAGTAGTGACTGTCATTTGTAAGTTTAATTGCTGTCATGATGCCATTCCACTGATTCAATCCGTCTAGTTCAAATCATTTCGTCTTTCTATTCCAAAATCATACCATATGAGGTGCTGTATACTTTTTTCCGTGACAAGCAGCCAAGGAATGGAAAATTTCGACCTTGATTAAGTCTGGTAATTCCCCTGAAATCAGTTTAAGAATTGTTGAAAATACCTTCTTTCCAAAATGATAATATGCGAATATTTTGGAAATGTTGTGATAGTTGTTATTGTATTAAGAACTAAAGAGTGCATGCATAATGATAGTAATAATACTAAAAAGAAAAGGTCAAATGACATACTTACATAATAAGGATACTTCTAGCAAATTTGTTTTCCGTCTTGCCATATTTGCCCATCAGCATGACCTCAGCATGGGTGTGTTTTGGCTTGACAACGGTTTATATTACTGTGAAACAGAACATTATCAGAACAGAGAATTTAATTGCACTTTGTCCAAATACAATTATGATCAATATTGAGTCGATATCTACATGTAGATTCGATCATGATTGTATTTTATCATGTTCCTACATATTCATGGAAAACAAAATCCTCTGATTTTTTCCCCCCGGGTTTTCTCTGATCACATCTAAAAATTCACCGATTTTCTGCTTCACATTATTCTCCTCGCCTTGTACCATACTCGATGACATGAGGTGAGAAAAGAACAGACTATTGGACGAAGAAAAGCAAAAATTCCCTGAGTTTTTCCCTGATTTGAAGGATTGAGTCACTTTTCCATTCCCTGACTGGAAAAGGGTAAAGTCATTTTCCAGTTTTCCTTGAATTCCAAGGTGGTTGGGAAGTTGTTAAATAATAGCCAATACAATGAATATTGTTAGGTAATTCTTACTGTAAAAATGCTGGTGAATGTTGTCATAACCCAGCATTATACTTTTTATCAATTTTTATTAATTAATTTTTTTATCTAATAGAATGTTCCACCCTGCCCCCCCTCAAAGAAAAATGTGTAATGTCAGGGACAGAATGAACTCTGACAATTAAGAAATGGATAGGAGCAACATAAACCGCAAGGCTCTGATGATTCTAAGAAAAGCCGACATAAGTGGTGATTTAAACCTGTCTCTGGCCGGGGGTATTTTGGAGATATATGGCCGGGGGGGGGGGGGGGGGGGGGGTAAAATAAATATTCTACAGACCAGGCTGAGATACATCATTTTTGTCTCTAATGGATATTTTACACGTGTACTGTTAGTTAGGGCAAGTTATGTATGCATTAATTGTATAAGGGAAAAGTGAATATCGATCTTTTTAAGTAAAAATATAAACAAACATTGTTCTGCTGGTCTTAAGACAAAGTGGATGAAATGGCCACGCAACAACGCTTTCGAGCAGAATTGATGTTGACACTGAAGTTGGAATTGGCCTGTCCGCTGGACCAGATAGGTGGCGCACTGTATTGCGAAAACTGAGAATTAATCTTTGAGTAATCTATATCAGTAGAAATGTAACATTTTGGTTATTTCCAAGACGTGGGGAACGTTTCATGAAAATTGTCAGCTCTAACACGTTGAAAGAATCTGACAGTTACCATAGCAACAGTCACAGTGCAGTGCATCTCAGCCAATCAAAACCACGGATTTTACTGAATTTGTCAGAGTTTGACCATCTTGTCAGAAGTGACAACTTTCATGAAACGGTGCCCTGGTAACCTACCACGAAAATTGGGTGATTTTCAGCCAACCTTCAAACAAAATATGTTCAGTTCACTCTCGTTATAAAGAAGTTTTTGGGACCCATGAAATTGTTTCTTTATAATGAAATTTCTTTACATCAGGGTTGCAAAAACAATAGAATACATAGGAAATTCAAGATATGGGACAAGAGATTTTTCTTCTTTGTAATGAAATTATGTTATATCAGTGTGCTTTATAACGAGAGTGCATTGTATTTGAAAGTTCTTTTTACGAGGAAAACATTTTTAATCCCTGAAATAATGGTCTTGCCATTTTGGCTTTCAAAGTATTCTTTTTGCTTCACAACTATTGCTTATTTAGTTTACAATACAGTTACATGTACAATCTGTCATTGTATTAACATCCCCTTGAAAATTTACAGTAAATTGCTTTTTTTTATAGCAATATGACATAAAACGGTAAGCTGAAATCTAAAAATTAAAAATGGTTTGGTTCTTTTCAGTTGGTTGCTGGTCATTAAACCTTTCTAATACAGTGGAACCTCATTATAACGAGGGTCTTAAAGTTTCTCATTATATCAGGGTAAAAAAACAAAGAAATATAAAGAGTTGGGACCTGCAAAATCACCTCGTTATAAATAACAAGATTTTGTTATATCTGACCTCTTTATATCGAGGTTCCACTGTACAGGACTATTTCTCACAAATAATTTCTTACTACTGTACTGGAAGTAACATTCAAAACCTGCTACTAGATATACTGTTCATCTGTGCAAATAAATAATACGCTATATTGGGCTAACAATTTAACAATTACAGGAGCATATACAAACCTGCACATACAATGAATACAGGATTACAGGTTGATGATAAATTATCCCATGCAAAAAGCAAACACCGTTTTCCTTTCCATTAAAATAAGAATAGTGTACAGACCTGCATCTTCAAAACACAGGTCTAGTATCTAAATGCAGCTTAGTAATTCATT
Source organism: Eucidaris tribuloides (assembly GCA_001188425.1). Lineage (NCBI taxonomy): Eukaryota > Metazoa > Echinodermata > Echinoidea > Cidaroida > Cidaridae > Eucidaris > Eucidaris tribuloides. The sequence goes on from JZLH01S0336433.1 coordinate 37,300, forward strand.
TTCCAAAGTCAATGGGTCATATCAAGTTTGGTGTTGAAATCTGGAGTTGGTGTTGAAACAACACCAACACTGGCTAGAACACCAAATTTAAAATCAGGCCTGGTGTTGAGGATGACCTGAAACATTAGGCCGATATTGAACATCGTCTGCTGAATTGAGTACCGGTGTCCGTGTTTGTGATTTACGTGTAATTTTCCCATTCACCAACAGCAACCCCTAGGGATTAGCAAAATTTGTGACTTCAAGTTCAGTGTTGGTATTGGTCTCGTTATTGGCAGAGCTAACATGTGTTTGTGTTGGCTATGGAGAAAACTTCATCATGTGATGCAAAGCACTATAAAAGTACTTTTTTACCTTAAAAAGTTGATGTAATTAGTAGAATTGATAGTAAACTCCCATATGGCAATAAAGAAAAGTATTGATTTGGTGTCATTTTTGTGACATTTATCCATTTATTTTTGGGGGGGGGGGGGGGCGAATCGGCATAACTTTGGCCAACTCCATGAATTGTGCGTGACTTCACAAGGTGTAGTGCGATCAATAGTTCAGACGGTATCATGACTTAAACTCAGCTCAGTTTTGGAGCTCAATTTAGCAGATGATTTTGTTCCCTTAACACCAACACCAATACCAAACTTGAAATCACTCATTTGATGGTGCCAGCCATTACTGTGTCCTCTCTAGTATGATATAAAGCTCTATGGTGCAACATCTCATTAGAATTTATTAACATTCCTTGAAGAGTTGCAATCACAGATGTCCCTTAACTCCTAACATGCCATGGAAATTACAGCTTTAGGGACATTGTGTGCAATGTGGGGTGCATATCTGCATCTTTGGCACTCTAAGAGTTAATCCAGTTTGCCTGGTTCCACCTCCTTGATGAATGCTTGTACACATCGCTCGCACTGCTCATACATCGTGTCGAACTCTTTCGTACCATGCTGTAAGAACCAAGATAAAACAAAAAGATAACAGTTAACCCAAATCTGCTTAACTCTTAAAGCCAATGTATAGTTTTGGTAAATGAAATTCTTTGCAATTATAGTTTTTAGACACACCTTTATGATCTTTCAATGCTCTGAAGATTGCTCGCTCTGAAACCCTCCCATTTTTGAGAAATTAACTCAAAATGTAAAGTGTCGGGGGGGGGGGGGGAGGGGGCGGGGGGAGAAACCCCTGACATTTCCCATAGGTAATGTACATGTACATACCGATAGATGTTCTCCTTTAATTTCAGCATCATAATTTTTCACTAGTATAAACAAATTTCAGCAAGTTTCATATTGTTTTCTGATGTCTGGGGTGACAATAGCATTATATACTTTGTGACAGTTTGAAAAAAAAAAATTGTCTGATCAACCAAAACTTCACTTGTGCTTTAACACGTTGCTGTTTTGTGCCACAAATACATGTACCTCCCTTCCAGTTAGTGCCATGAAAATCGAAGTATGACAGTAAATTTATTTGTTATTTACGCCTCATAAAACTGGCAGGTTTTCATTGGATATTTTTCTACAAATCTGAGATTTTTATCACAAATCTTTGTGAATGACAACAACATACAGTTTCTATACATTTGTAAATACAGGGAAATCCCGTTATAACGAGGTTTTCGGGACCGGCGATTTTACCTCGTAATATCCGGTACCTCGTTGTAAACGTACACATAATGTATCACACAAAATATAAAATGTATGGGACTAGGCATTAAATGCATCTGTTTTCTGTTTTTCCTACTTGTTCTGCACCAAATCTATGAACAGAAAGCTGATTATTTTTCATTTATATACTCATCCAGAGTAATAAAGGAGACTAGATCTCAAAATAAAGCAGCAACCTCCACGCTTGTAACTTACGTTGAGTAATGCATGTGTACAGGAGGCAGGCTTTGTGTGTGTGACAGGTGAATGTAGGGCCTAGCTACTGTGCAGTTGTGTGTATTACACACACATACTTGCAGATGACTCTGGGACTTCATGTACTGTGCATGGTTGCATGGCAGGTTGAAGTGCGATGCGCTCTGAAACAATTGGGCTATTTTTGCTTTGCCAAAATTTAGAATTTGGTCAGCGCACGATGCGACTTTCATTTACTCGTTTTAACCGGGTGACTGAATTTCTTATGTTTTTCTTGTTAATGGGTTGAGAAAAATACCTCGTTAAAACCGAATCTCGCAATAATCATGCTCATTATAAACGGTGCTTCTTTCCATTGAACAGCACGTAAATGAAAACGGGACCGATACAATTACCTCGTTAAAAGCGGTACCTCGCTATATCCGCGCTCATTATAACGGGGTTTCCCTGTATCTATTTATTCTATAAATAACTTGACAAAATTCCTTACATAGCTTCAGATATATTCACAAAATTGTAAGAATGATATTGTCAAAAAAAGGTATGTTAAATCTACAACTTTTGTGCATATCTCCTTTTTCCATTGTGCATGTGCAAAGAGTTACCTGTTAAAAGTTGACACTATCCTCCAAACATTGTTAAAAAAAATGCTTGATAAGTTAAGAGTTACACATGTAAGTCCGTGATACAGGGAAACCCCACTGCTCAGATATAGCGAGGTACCGCTTGTAACAAGGTGATTGTCTCAGTCCTGTTTTCATTTACGTGTTATTCAATGGAAAGAAGTGCTGTTTATAGCGAGCTCGGTTATTGCGAGATTTCGGTTTTAACAAGGTATTTTTCTCAACCCATTAACAAAGAAAAACATAAAAAAATTCACCCGGTTAAAACGAAGAAATGGAAGTCGCATTGTGCGCGGCCCAAATTCTAAATTTTGGCAACGCAAACCTGCCAAATCGTTCAGAGTGCATCACAGTTCATTGTGAAAGCCTGTCACGCAGCCATACACAATACATGAAGTCCCTGATTCATCTGCAAGTTGTGTGTGTGTGTGTGTGTGTGTGTGTAATACACACTACTGTACAGTACATTTACCTGGCTCTCATGCAGTACTCATCACAAGTTACGGGCAGTGATGGATTTTTCTACTTTATTTTAATATCTAGTTTTCTTTTTTTACTTGGATGAGTATATAAATGAAAAATAGTCAGTCTTCAGGAAAGCAGTAAACAGATGGGTTAATGCCTAGTCCCATACATGTACACGTTATATTTTGTGTGATACATTATCTGTACATTTACACGAGGTACATGTACCGGTTATATTGAGGTAAAATTGGCGGTCCCGAGCTCCCGACAACCTCGTTATGGCGGCGTTTCCCTGTATTGTTAAGTGCTACAATAAGCCAGTTCATGGTTAGATATCGGCAATGACCCTGTGATTCCACATATTTTTGAAGATTGGTCCTTTACCGAGGCATTTGAGAGCACCTAAATGTATTTGTGATGAGAAGAAAGGACTGAATGAGTGGTTACTGTTAAGGTTTGCTTGAAGAACACCTGCACCTTTACATGTGGCAGTAGTGACTGTCATTTGTAAGTTTAATTGCTGTCATGATGCCATTCCACTGATTCAATCCGTCTAGTTCAAATCCATTTCGTCTTTCTATTCCCAAAACTCATACCATATGAGGTGCTGTATACTTTTTTCCGTGACAGCAGCCAAGGAATGGAACAAATTTCTGACCTTCATTAAGTCTGCTAATTCCCTGAATCAGTTTAAGAAATTGTTGAAAACACACTTCTTTCCAAAATGATAATGTGCAATATTTTTGGAAATGTTGTGATAGTTGTTACTTGTATTAAGAACTAGAAGAGTGCATGCATAATGATAGTAATAATACTAAAAAGAAAAGGTCAAATGACATACTTACATAATAAGGATCTTCTACAATTTCGTTTCCGTTCTTGCCATATTTGCCCATCAGCATGACCTCAGCATGGGTGTGTTTTGGCTTGACACGGTTTATATTACTGTGAAACAGAACATTATCAGAACAGAACAAAGAATTAATTGCACTTTGTCCAACATCAATTATGATCAATATTGAGTCGATATCTACATGTAGATTCATCATGATTGTATTTATCAATGTTCCCAGCATTTCATGGAAACAAAATCCTCTGATTTTTCCCCCCGAGTTTTCTCTGATCACATTAAAACTTCCACCGTCATTTTCTTGCTTCACATATTTCTTCCTCGCCTTGTACCAATACCATGGACATGAGGTGAGAAAGACAGACTATTGGACCAACAAAATTCCCTGATTTTTCCCTGATTTGAGGGATTGTCACTTTTCTCAAATTCCCTGACTGGAAAAGGGTAAAGTCATTTTCCAGGTTTTCCTTGAATTCCAGGCTGGTTGGGAAGTTGTTAAATAATAGCCAATACAATGTTGTTAGGTAGATCTTCACTGTAATAAATCTGGGTGAATGTTGTCATAACCCAGCATTATACTTTTTATCAATTTTTATTATTATTTTTTTATCTATAGAATGTTCCCCCCTCCCCCTCAAAGAAAATGTGTAATGTCAGGGACAGAACTGCAACTCTGACAATTAAGAAATGGGATAGGAAGCACACCATAACCCAGGTCTGATGATCTTAAAAAGCCATAAGTGGTGTTTTAACCCTGTCTCTGCCGGGGTATTTTGGGAGATCATAGTGGGCCGGGGGGGGGGGGGGGGGGGGTTAAAATAACGACGATATTCTCCACAGACCCCAGCCTGAGATACCTCATTTTCTGTCTCTAATGGCTTAATTTACCTACAGTGTACTGTATGTTACGGCAGTTACATGTATGTCATTATTGTATAAGGGAAAAACAGTGATATCATCGCCTCTTTTTATCAAAAACTATAAACAAAGACATTTTTCTGGTCTGTAAATCAATTTTTTTCTTTATATCTTGTTTTGCTACCTCAATATAACAAAATTGTGATTCAACAAAGCAAGTTTACTGGTCTCAGTAAGTTTGTTGTAATGTACTGTTGTTTGTTTTAGAAAGTAAACAATAACAAAACTATACAGTTGATCAGAAATCCAGACACAATTTCAAATTTTATGTGAATACAATACGTACTCTATGTTGCTCTTGTCAAAACCAAAAATGTAGTGGTAGTCTCTAAAATCCTGTTTCGTTATCTGCAAAACAATGTGAGAGAAAGAAAACAAAATGAATAAAAGCATACTTGCAAGTGAGTAATATCTTCATGTTGATCATGTGATATTTCTAGACCTTTCCTGGAATACTGATATACACTTAAAAATTATGATACAATGAATAGTGCACAATGAACACAACACATACACATACAAATAGATATTGGCTGACAATTAAGCAATTTTTCTTTTCAGGCATCATTCCCCAGGCCTTTAAAAGAAAATAAAAGAAAATCCAACTCACATTTCAAAATGACTTCAATACTGGAAACATCAAACCTTACCTCAAATAAAATCATATGGGCAATTCCGTGAAATACTGGACAAATCACAAATTATATAAATTGCTCTATTTGGAATCATATTACATTTCAATGGTTTGGATGGGTATGAATCATGAATAAACAATGGGGGACATCATTTCCACTCTAAATTTTACGTCTTCAACAGCACCCTCTAGGAGAATCAGAACCATACATGAAATACCACATGTGGGACTAGTGAGACTAAATCTCAGTTTTATGAAAAACCATCATTTATTCTGCAGTTTTTTCCATGCCAATAGCCTCTTCTCATTG